>OU383783.1:701011-980028 GCA_910950805.1 Acrocephalus scirpaceus scirpaceus
CCAACGTGATTACAATGGCTTATTTCATGGAATATTAAGTTCAAATTCTGCTCCCTAGGAGGACAATAAAAAAAAAAGAGTGTGCTTATGACATTGCCCGAAATAGCCACAAGGACCACAACTCCTTGGTGCTTTTAATGCATCCAAGCCATAATCCACCTTAATTTGCTAATGGTTAAGTAAATTAGCAACAAAATAATAAACCACAAAAAGGTATCGACACAGGAGCAAAATGCTTTCCTCTCAAAAATATTAAAATAACAAACTAATGTTTTCCTAAGGATTTGCCGTGGCCTTTCAGTTCTCTCCCTCCCCCTCCAGCCAGTTGCAGAGAAAAACAGACTCCTTGTGTCGGATGGGCTTTGGCCACGAGTTGATCGGGAAGGAAGGAGTTTGTGCCCAGATACAGCCGGGATGGCTTTGTGCAAATGGAGCCATTAACAACTGCCAGGGAGCCACAGCCACTTCCCAAACTGCCTGAACAGCCCTGCACCACCAGGAAAAGGGGGTCCCGAGAGCTGGGGGCTTGGCTGGGGGCACGATGGTGCTGGCATCCACTGCCTCCAGCTGGCCAGGCCATGGGCACCCCTGTGCCGTGGGGCACCCCTGTGCCATGGGGCACCCCTGTGCCGTGGGGCACCCCTGTGCCAACCAGCAGCACCCTGCACCCACAGGGCCTGCAGATGTCAGAGCACTGGGCCAGCGGAGCCGGCGCCCATTGCCACCTCCAGGTGAGGCTATTGTGTAAGTGTTGGGTTTAAACACCATCTGCAGGCTGCCCCCTTCTTGAACGCTTGCTTAGGCCTGGTCCTGACCATAAAAACCAGCATTAAAAATGTGAATTAAAGATGGAAATGGCATCACCACTGCCGGTAATTCCAGTCCTGGGGTGCAGTGGCTGTGGCTCTGCCAGCCCCGGCAGTGACTCGCTGTCCCATAGCTCAGAACTCTGTGCATGGCACTGGGGGTTGTTCCATGGGAGAAGGGAAGAAACAGCCCAAAACCCCAGCAGGAGAAACCTCAAATACCATGTTTTGGTTTCAGATTGATGTTGGACGCAGAGAAGGCCCCCGTCCCCTCCCCATTCCCCCTTTCTGGCATGGCCTTCCTACAACTTTTCTCCTTTTTTATTTTTCCAATGTGGAAAAAAAAGAAATAAATTTTAAATTTAAAAAAAATTAACGTATGCAAATATCCAGTGAAATTATAAATAGCCACCATTAATTTCTTTTCCCTAGTTCCACAATTCCAAAGCAAAAAGGCAAAAACTTAAATAAATACATTTAAATCTCCTGCTGTGTAATAGTAAAGAGACTCCATAAAACCAGAACAATATTTATTTTTCCTTTTCGGAGCAGCTCCCTGGTTTATTAGGCCCGTGCTCCCAGCGATCTGATAAGCAGGAGCGAGGCTAAATGGCAAATGGCAAACATCCCAAATCCCAACCTGATGTATTTCCACAGCCCTGACCTTCAGATAAAAATCGCGCAGAAATCTGCAAACCCACCAAATATGCAGCACCACACGCTTGTGTTCAGACACAACAGTCGGGCGGAAAAAAGGAACAGAGAGAAGGGCGTTGCTATTTCCAGCCCTGAGCCTTCCCCTCCCTTCAGATTTCAGGATCCTGCTCCGATCCGTGAGTTTCAGGGGACGTGGACACACCCCACCAGACCCAAGGGCTCCTCACGGCCACCGAGGGCTCGGAACTGCCTGGCTGTGTCCATCAGGGAAACACCAGAGAGAACGAATAATCCCACTCCCACATTCTGTGCATATTTAGGAAAATACTTCAAACAGAAAAAAAAAAAAATTCCAGTGTGAAATTAGCTACAATTATGACAACTGCAAGAAAAAAATTATACGGGCAAAATTTGGGGCTGCTGGAAGAATTCTTTGATGTCTGGATTCCAATTTAACCCCGACTGAGTTCTGAGAATCAAATGAACAAAGTCTATCACACACCCCAAGTCTGCTTGTCGGTGCGAGGCATCATTCCCGTTCCATTCTTCCCAGGCACGCGGATTTCTGAGCCCCTTGCCGACATCTCCTCCCTCCGCACTGCAGACGGCCACTTGCCCGACACATTTGAGCCACAGCCCAACTGTGTATTTCTTTATTCATTAAACACAGCATTAGTATCAATAAATATGTATAGCAGTATTTCCTCCCTGTCCCTGCACAGGCCGGGGCTCGGGTTGGGGCTGTGTGGGGAACACACAGAAATAGATCATATTTCATATAAATATTTTTAGGCAAAAGACTGTCACAAACACTGTCCCTGTACCTTTCCATTGCGGCTGGGGAGAGCAGGAGTTTATTAAATAAGACTATAGGTGAATAATAAGGCCCTGATAAATGCCCATGAATATTTGGCGAGGCAGAGCAGGGAGGTGCTGCTGTCGCTGGCTCCGGGAACGTCACCTCTATTTTATACCGGGGCGTCAGCGCGGAGCCTCCGCGAGCCACACGGATCCCAGGCTGAATAAATAACATAATCCCCACCATTGGGGTGCTTTGCATATAAAAATCACTTTTTCTTCAGGTACTGAACCACTTTATCCTCTAAACCTGAACCGAGCTGCCGGATTTTTGAAGCAGTTGTAAAACATTAATAATATATCTGGGTTGTTTAAAGAATATTTCCAAATAACATGAAATATTTAGTCCATTCCCCCACTCACCCCACCCTCGGTGCTACCACCACCGTAAAAAGATAAGATTTATCATGAAATGTTTGAGGGGTAATCAGCCATTTTTGGCCAATATATTTTAATATTTATATACCTGACATAGCTGAATATAAATGATACATCATGATTTTCCATAGTGCATGGAATTTATACAATTAACGGAGGGACCCAATGGCTTTAGGGCACACAAGGTGCAAACAGTGTTACAGTCGGTTGCTGATTATTGTTATAAATCTCACAAACCATAAAGGCATTAAGGTGCATTTTGTTTATCCCATTTGTTTTCAAATATTATATACAACAATATTATTTATCATTAAAAGAGTTACACTTTCCCAGTGCATTTATTCCACGAGATACATTTATAGAACTATTTAAAAAATACAGCTGGCAAAATGCACGGCTGAAACAGGCAGGAAAATGGGATCATTTTCAATTTTTTCCCAAAGATGATGGTTTTTCATTCTAAAATCGAGCAGACATTTAAGCGGTACCTATATCTGAAATGTCTAATTGGAAAAGACGCTTCGCTGCAGAACTGCGCGCGGTTTGGGCGGACCCTCCCGCCCAGCCCCGCAGCCGTGCGCTCCCGGAGCTGCCGCCGCCGCTGCTCCCCCGCGGACCTGCGGGGCCAGCGCCTCGCACCCCGAGCTGCGACACCCAAACCACGGGGCCGGGACAGCTCAATCCACCGCTTCCCAGAGAAAAACACTGACCAACGCGCAGCCCTGCGTTTTCCTAGGGGAGTCAGTACTTTTCCTGGGAAGAGCTACCTCCCCGCTCCGTGCAGATGCAGCAGAACTGAGCGAATATACTCACAAATACAAATTCCCCCAAATGTTCCCAAGTGGGTATAATGTCCCGGGATTGTTTCAATTATTCCCCTTTGGGCTTGCCGGGTTT
This sequence comes from Acrocephalus scirpaceus scirpaceus, assembly GCA_910950805.1. Lineage (NCBI taxonomy): Eukaryota > Metazoa > Chordata > Aves > Passeriformes > Sylviidae > Acrocephalus > Acrocephalus scirpaceus. The sequence goes on from OU383783.1 coordinate 704,608, forward strand.
GAAGCGCCGGAGCCCCCGAATGTGAAACGTGAGCCGGGAGCGGGGCTGAGCCCGGCAGCGCCGGGTGTCCCCGGCAGCACAGGGACCCGAGCGCTGCAGCTGCTCATCAAATCAGGTTTATGTTCCTGAAATGAGTTCCTGCTGCTGAGCCTCAATTCACAGACAGTGGGGGGAAAAAAGAGATGGATACAGCCCCAAACAACCCCCCTGGAAGCACGTCCAGGGGATGGCTCTTTGTGCCCCTATGGAGGCAGCTGGGGGGATTTGTTTTATACCTACGGAAACACGACGTGCCAGTTCCATGCGTGTCTTGTACAGAAAATCCCCCAAAAATACATGTTATGAAGGCATTGCTGGCGGTTTATTTGCTTTGCCAGAGGTAAATGAGTCCTTTCCCTTTCTCCTGCCCTCCTGCAGCACTGGCCAGGAGATTTCGCACAGAGATTTTGCCATCCAGGAGGTGCAGCATCATTTACTGAACACAAACCCATTTTTCCTTAAATTTATATTATTTCAGCTAAACCAACTGGAGAAATAAAAAACCGCAAATTTTACCATTTTCTGCCCTTTTCCAGCACAAACAAAACCCCAACCCAGGGAGTTACCCAGAATTTGCCTTTCTCTTTCGGCCTGCTCAAAGGTTGCTTTCTAATGTACATAAAATACAGAAACAGGGACGGAAATGTGGGAATGTACCGAACTGGCTGTTGACTTCAGGCACGGGAAGTGTTTTGTTGAGAATTCACAGGTGCTAAAACCTCATCAATGAGTGGGAAATGGTGCTAAATACGAGCTCTGCGAACTTTATTTTTAATGATGACTTTAAAACACGGGGATCAGCGAGGTGAATGTAAAAACTGTTAATCTTAAATTTCTACAAACCCGAGTGTCAGGGCAAGCATGTCTGGTGCATCAAGCATAACAAGATGAAAACGAGGAGGTGTGGGTGAGGAGGGGGTCCGAGACACTTGCTTTTCTTGAATCCCTCTGAATACATTTCACAATTCATCAGTTTTTGTCTTCCCTGCCACGAGTGAGGACAATCAGACCAGACACCCATTAGATTTTTCATGCAATTTTTTTTTTTCTTGTTCATGACATGTTGGCAGGGAGGATGGCAATTCTGAAATCTTACCAAATGAGAAAAATGTCAGAAACTGAACTGACAGCTGGTGGTTACTATGGTGATAGGTGATATTGAAAAAAAAAAATAAAATAAGACTCAGTTAATTCAAAAGGAATCAAGTTCAGTATTTTTAAGCCAGTTGATAGAGATGAAAACTTAATCCCGATACCGGGGTGTTTTCCTGTTTTAGCAAAGAGCCAAAGAAACCATTTGCTTGATTAGATAATTAACTAGATACAGCTAAATATACAATGAAAATTATAGTGAAAGCAAAAATAATAATAAAAAATAATAACGTGGTTTTTAAAAAGGAAACAGCCATATTTGGAAAAAGATAAGCAGACTAGGGAAATGTTCTGTCTGTGTGAGCAATCCAGAATTGTCCTCTCCATAATCACAATTACCGACACGGGTCTGCTTTTCTGCCATCGGTTTGAGGGAGAAAGAGTAGTTTCGCTCAGTGACAAAGACAAATCAGCTGGAAGGGAGGGAAAGCTGCTGACTGATGGCTTCAATTGAGGGAAGGCTGCGCAGGCAACTTCGGCAGGAACCTGGATATCTCCATATTTGTGTTTATGTATTTTATGGGCTTTTTAAAAATTCCCAAGGGAGCTATTTCTGGGGCCCAAATACCGCGAGATCTGGTGTTCTCCTGGCATTTCCATCGAGGAAGTGAAATACTAAAATACCATGAGAACATCAGATCTCCTGTTATTTCGGCTGCATTAATGGTTCCCTCAGGTATTAACAAAGCCCCTGAAAAACAAACACAAATATTTGAGGCAGAAATAGAAGAGCTGGAATATCCACCGCCCCCCCAGCAACCCAATGCACCCGCACAAAAACCTCGTCGTTTTTGTGATCTCACACTTCAAGGAACAAATTGTGCAACCATACACATATAAAATTAATATTATATGGAAATTATTTGGCTACCACCTCTTTCTTTGTGGCAGGAATTGAGTTTGTTCCCCAACAGCCCAGAGGAGGACAATCTCCATATAAATGCAGGTGGGGTTTAGGGATATTGTTACAGAAAACAACATTTGAATGCAAAAGCCTCCAAACAATTTGAGTTGTCCCCGTGCTTCCTGGGTGGGGATGGCAGAGATGAAGTGGGATGGGGATGAGAATGGGATAGGATGGGATGGGGATGGGGATGGGATGGGATGGGACGGGTGCGGTGGGAGCCCGAGGCGGCCCCGCTGTGCCGGTGCCGCGCGTGGGACCCTCGGGAAGGCTCCGGGCGCTGCCGCCCCGCGCGGCCCCGGCGGGAGCGGCGGGGGGGGGCCCGAGGCGGAGGCGCTGCGCGGGCGGCACCGCCCCCTGCCGGGCACGGCGGGAATGGCGGGGAATGCCCGACACCGGGGATCGCCCGGCCCTGGCACCGGGGCCACAGCACCGGGGGATCGCCCGACCTTGGCGTATGCTCCATGCCTTCTGAGGTTTTCCAACCGAAACAATCCCAATTCTGGTATCAGTGCGGGAAAACCATCCATCATTATTTCACAGACAGGGACACAGCTTCTCCCAGCTCCCAGACCCACCGGGCAGGGCCTGTCTCTGCTCCATCCGGCCAGGGGGCTCCAAGAACACGGACAAGGAGCCAAGAGTCACTCAGGGCCAGGGACACCACTGCCACCATCCATGGCCTTGGCCTTCACCTCCCACACCTGCCACTTGTCCACCTCCCCCGGGAGCTCATCCCTGAGGCCAGGGCAGGAGGCAGCTCAGGCAGGAGAGGACATGTGAGGAGCTCCACAGTGTGCTCATGGTGCTGGAGACTGGGATGGGATGGGATGGGATGGGATGGGATGGGATGGGATGGGATGGGATGGGATGGGATGGGATGGGATGGGATGGGATGGGATGGGATGGGATGGGATGGGATGGGATGGGATGGGTTCCCTGCGCTGGAGCTGGGCTCTCTGGGCTGCTCCATCCCTGGGCAGTGCTGAGGGTCCCTTGTTCGTGGCAGGCAGACACAGCTCATACAGCCACCCGAGGCTCTGTGGGCAGGGGAGGTGATGAGCAAGGCCAGGACAAACAGAAGTGGCTCTGCTGCCCTTATCCCACACGGTTCTGTGCATAATCCCAGAGTGGGAACGCGGCCCTGTCATACCCAGCACAGCTCGCACTCACTGATTACGTCTCCAGAGCAGCAAACCTGTGTTCTGCACAAAAACACACAAAAATGTCCAGAAAAACAGTGGCCTATGAACAGAAATTGCTTCTGAAACAGTTCAAGCCCAGATCCATGACACCAAATTTCAGTGCTCCTTACAGAAATGGAGACAGTGCCTCCTTCTCTGAATCCCAAGCACAATTTGGGCATCTTCCCCGTTTGACTGCACGTATTGCTGCACAGAACTGCTCCAGGGAGAGCAGCAAAACAAGTTCCTTAATACTCATAAGAAAAAAACCCTCTTGTCTAAACAACACAATTATATTAAAAGTAAAAAAAAAAATACCATTTTAAATAAATGCAACTGCAAAAAAAGGCTCTGGGTGATAAGGGAATGATGAGGTAAATAAAGCAAAACCAAAAGATACAGCAAACCTCATTTCAAGATAAAAACCAGTACAAACAACTGGCTTGGACTGCTTAAAATATTGTTGTAAGTGATACCTTCATTCTACATGAAAAGTAGACACTGTTGAAAATCAAAGCCTATAGAAAAAGTGTAAAACTACTTCAAAATATGTATTATGTATAACTTAGAATACGTTAAATTCAGTGAAATGTTGAATTTCACAGGGTTTAAAAGAGGCTTGTTCCAGCCACCACACCAGAAAATCTGTAAAACAACCATATGTAAATACTCATAGATCTTGAATCTATTTTTACATGTATTTCTACAAAAATCAAGTGTCCTTTTTTTTTTTTTAATGTGGTTTGTAGTGTCCTTTGTACTGGGCACGGAGGTGGGGATCAACAGACAGCTGATGTTAACTAATAATACAGACAACTAAGAATAACACACTTCGTTCTTGACCCCTTTTGCCTTTTAAAAATGTTGATAGAGAATTAAATTGTGATAAAATTTCCACTGGTTTATGGGATGGTTGTTTCTCCCTGAATATTTTCCATCAAAAGCCACACGGTGCCTTTTTGCTGCAGCACAAAACAACCGGAACGGTGGAGGCCAGGGAGCGGGCGCAGTGTGCGGTTCTGCGTGTCCGTGTGCCCCGGGGTGTCCTGGGGTACCTCTGTTTCCCCTGTACTGCCCCTGCATTGCCCCTTAAAACCGCCTTTACTTCTCAGTGCAGTCAGACCACACGTACCCCCTCATTCCCGGCCATTTCCAGCGGCCCTGCCTGTGGGGCTGCGGGCCCCTCCAAGCACCAAGGACCGCACATCGGAGCCCTGCCACGGCCGAGCTGCGGAGCAGGAACGCTCCGGACTGCTCGGTCCGCCACACGGACACGGAATTCTCCCCAGCTCCCAGCCTTTGCAGACCGAGCCGCTCTGCCGGGCTACTTGTGCACACAGAGACTGCCGTGGGCACAGAAAGGCTTTTTTCGTGTTTTGTTTTCCTGGAGAAAGCAGCCGTGAGTAATCCCCAGCGCTGCGCTCAGCGGGCTCGGCTCGGAGCCGCCCGTCGCTGTCCCAGAACGGCGCCGTTCTGCAGCCGCATCTCCCCCCGGCGGCCGCTGCAGCTCCCAGCCCTGCTCAGGGGTCGGGCACGGGGGTCCCGTGTCGGGGGCACTGCAGGGCCCAGCTCCTGGGCGAGCTCTGACCACAGCAATAGCCCAGCCTAGGCCCAGTCCGGGTGTGCTCGGTGCCCCTCGCTTCCCCAGCCACTGCAGAGGCAGGGGACGCAGGGAAAACAGTGTCACTGTCCCACAGCCCTGCAAAAGCTCTTCTAACAAAACAAAGTCAAACACCCAACTGCAAAAGCTCTGCAGAAACACGATCGCTGGACTTTACATTTAGGAAGAATTAAGCTTTTAAAGAATTTTTTCCACTGAAAAAAAGCCTTTAATGGGAGTTATCCAGGTGGCCCCTGGATTTATTGTTGGATTTCTCTTTGACTGCTCTGGGGTTCCCAAGGGGACTATTACGTCAACAATTTCTAAGGCAACATTTTATTCCAGGTAACTGAAATTCCTTAGAAGATGAGAGCTCTGGCTTGGAGATTCTGGGATCCCATTTGAAATCACTCACACTGACTACAGAAGAATTTTTAAAATAAATTACTGTATTGCCTCCTGCTTTCAGCTATATCTATCATCTATCCATATATATTTATAAACATTCTTTATAGAACAATTCCAAACTTATTTCTCCCAAAGCTATTAAAACTCCCTCTTTAATTGCATTCTTAAAAAGTTGCCTGGAATACAGTCAAAACTGACCACTTAATTCAAGGTGTATTCTATATTAACACACTTTCCCACTCTGAAAAATTAGTGATAGGGGCTGTTCTGTGCATGGAACTCCCATCAGTCAGTCAAGAGCCTTTATAAATAAAGTCAGGGGGCTTCTGAAGTCTTTAATGACTATTTTTGGTCAAACTTGAAAGAAAGAGACAAGACACAAAGATCTCCCAGTCTCCAGTGTACAAGGAATCTGTGACCAGTAGGAAAAGCTGAGTAGGGCCTTCGATCCAGACTAAACAAATTTCAGCATCAAATGATAAATGAATCGAGGAACTTGCACTCTCAGATCCTAAATTATATTAAGTCACTGATTTTATGAAGCCAGAAAAAGGTCATCACACGATACTTATGAACTATGGTAAATAACTGAAATTTATGCAGTAGGATGATTTTAATCGTTGGTATCCTTAAAACCTTAGAAACAGATACAACTTGTAACAAATCAGAAAAGTTAAAGGGAAACTATAATTGTTCCTTTTAAGACCTATTATGTGTAATATCCATCGGCCATATTTGTTCCACAGATCAGGTATAAAATAAATTTACAGTATTTCTTGCATTTGATTAACAGAAAGAGCTTAATGATACGTGTCCACATTCCTGTCTCTGTGCTAGTGTCTATCTGGGCTTTCTTGCCTAAACTGAAAACCATCTGTCATAAATACAACAATGGCTTTTAAATCCGCCCCACCTAGTCCTCCTGCTCCCCAAAAGGGGCACATCAAGCATGGGCTGCTCCTGAAATATTCCTTGCAAGTTGCTAAGTGGATATAAAAGCACACAGACCTAAAATAATCTGCAAATAACTGTAACATAAGCCCTGAAAAATGCTTTTGGAGCTGGCGCGAGGAGGGAGAGACGGCGTCCACTGAGCCGAGGCCAGCGCAGGGAACGGGTGACCCAGGCAGGGGAACAGTGTTTGTCACTGGGATACTTTGTAATTGTGAAAGATTATTACAGATCTTATTTAAATCAGGTTTCCTTTTGAATATTTTCATCTAATTGGACAAGTGTTGAGCTGTGCCGGGCTGTCACAGCTGTTACAGGACATGAACCACGCTTACAGTAACAGCTTTCGTTCCACATTTTTGTGGAGCAGTTTCCATAGCACTCAGATCAGGGCTTGCATATTTTTATACCACTTGCATATTGAAAATAAACTCTGATGTTTAGCTTGCTTTCTCCAAGTGCATCTGGTACTTAAATTCCCTGAAAAACAAGCCGGCAACTCTGATTGAAGCCCAAGCAGATAGGGTGTGACACCTTGGTTAACTTTTACAAAGTTATTTTTAGCCTTCCTTTCCCTAAAGTGTAACTTCATAGGAGATGGGACCAGAGAGCTGAAAAGTTGGCATTTATCTTAATTGCCATCCCTGAATTTAACATTAGGGCAAACTTTTCCATTCACAACACTATCCAAGCTAACCAGACACTCTGCATGCGAGGATGTGCTGTGGAAGTGCCTGTGCCTCGATGAAATGTTTCCCATGTTCGGACCAGATAAAAGGCAAAGAGCCCAGGAGCTGCAGGGACACGAGTTCCAGTGGCCAGGTCCCCCTGAGCACCCCCCGGTCCCACACCGGGAGTGAGGCTTTCAGGCACCCCGGAGGGTGTGGGGGCCTGAGCCCCGGCCAGGCAGAGCACCACCCCTTGGGAGGTTTATTCTTGGTAAACGAGTCACTTTCTAATTAGAAAAATAAACAGGATGTTCTACGTGGGACTCCGAAGCGCAGTGAGCCCAAGCCCTCTCTGGCAGCGAGGCCGGGCTGTGCTGGTGCCTGCCGGCCCCGCCGGGGCCGTGTCACTGGCCAGGCTCTGTCCCACCCAACCTCCCGTGTCCCCACGGCCCCTCACCTCCTCACCCCCTTCCCAATTAGCACATTGAAAATTAGCAAAATACAGCCCCTGCTTTGCACTTGAAATTTAATAAGAAACAGAGACATCTCTCTCTTTCTTCTGCTGTTCCTCCCTCTCCTCCAAGAACAGAAGGCTGCTGGTGAAAGGAATGAAAATCTGGAAAGAATTTGGGGTGGACTGGCCAACCCCCTTTCATTTCCTTCAGATGTTTACAATCTAGCACCTTTCTGAAGACAAAGATGGGAAAAAAGCTATTTTTTCTTTTGACTGAAGGGTGAGACAGGGGGGTATTAAAAAACTGATCAATGTAATTTTTTTCACAGAAGTATTTGCACATCTGTGAAATAATGTAATTTATGAAAAAAATCTTTTTATATGACATCCATGATTATAGCCTGATCTGGAGAATTATTCAAATATAAAATTAAATACTCAAAAACTCGCTGCGCTGTGGATGACTGAGCTTTTACCAGCTGTGCATCACACTTCTCTAATTCTATTAAAAGTATAGAAGTGAGGCTTCCCAAGGATGTCTGAATCCCTTGTAAAAAGGAACGTTACATTTCTAAATGCTTTATGATCAGTTGCTTTTGTTTTTTCTTGATTATCATCCCAGTCGTTGGATGTTTTATCTGACTGTACCAAAAAAAAGAAGAGAGGAGGAATGCATACCCGTGGAGAGTGCTCTATAAATTATATTGTATTTTATTATCGCAGGGCTTAAGGAAAAATTGGCTCTTAAGAAAGGTTAAAAACCTTTAAAGTGAATTCTTCTGTTTGGTTAAAAGTACTTTTGATTTAATACGATCCATCTGCAATCTGGGCCTGGCCTCCTCCCCCTTGGGGAACGGGGCGATGCCCACGGGACCAGGACAGGGCAGCGATTTCTGCGCGAACAGGACGGGTTTGGGTCGCCCGTGCCAGCTTCCCTCCCAGCGAGGGAGCAGTTCACTCTCTCCTCAGACAGCAATTCCCAGATTTTTCAACAATTAATCCAGGGGAAAATGAGCGGACACGGGCGCTCCCGGGGTAGTTTCAGAGGCCAGCGTCGCTCCGCAGGAGCAGCCTTCCAAAGGGAAAGTTCAATCCTATTTTCCAAGCTTAAATATAAGCTGTGGTACGGATCCTGCACTGCTTGGACATTATCCACAGGTTACAGATAGAATCACCGGGAATTCGCCGTGTCTTCTCATGCCACAAGCCAACATTAAACTCGAAGGGAAAATACAATTCCCCAAAGCAACCGAGACGCTGTGGTACAAACCAGCCACTGAAAGAGCCCCCAAATAGGCCACATTAGTAAAAGGCAGTTGGAGTTTAGCAAAGAGAGAGACAAAATAAGGGCTAAGCCATTGTTTCTGCTGCCGAAGACAGACGGACTTTAATAACACTTAACAGAATGATGCACATTAACGATCTCAGAAAGCACTTCTTATGCCTCATCCATCATGCGGAGGAGAAAATGAAGCCTTCGACAGCATTAGGAATTATTCTAGATCTTGTCAGTAATTCGCAGCTTCTCGGTAGTATCGTAACACAAATTTGTGTGGATGAGACACTGACCATTAATCTAAGGGGCTTTTTTTCCCTCGCTGCAGCGTGTGGAGAATGTATCAATTGTTTCATGGAGAAATTTCACAGCTGAAACCTTACTAAATAAAACAGGGGTGAGGAAAGAGATATAGACAGAAACATAAACAACTGCAACGCGGAGACAAATCATTATCTTTAAAACAAAACCTACCATAAAATCTCCATATGTGTGTTTTGTGAATGGGCAGTGAGCAGCCTCCTGCTCTGAAAATCCTCAGAATATGCTGATTACAAAGTTATGTTCGTACATACAAACACACTTAGATTTCATTTTCTGGGAGGCTTTTTTCCCTTTTTTTTTTTCTGGAGTATAGGCAAAAAATCCCGATTTCTCCTCCCAAGAGAGCCCTGTATTTTTTGCAAATAGTATCAAACAAATTTCGAGACAAAATGCCACACAACTAAATAAACAACAGCTTTTGGCAACCTCTTCCCTAAGTCGCAAGCTGCTGTTCATCGTGTGATAGCTGTTGCCACTGGAATCTCTACTACAAAGGAAAAGGTCCATAAATATTTGTACAGCAAACTCCACAGAAAAAAAAGGCTCCCCGAGTGAGCTCAGAATTCATTTCTATACGTGCGATGTAAAGATGAAAGCTAATGAGTTTCTGTGGAGTTTATGATAAATTAAAAGTGCGGGGCTCCCCGCCCCAGCCGCGTGTTTACACGGATCTGATCCGCTGCTCCCCAACAAAACACTTGTCAGACAGAATGAGGCGAATTCGCCTCCGGATGGAGGAGCTGGATTGTCTCAGGGACAAAAAAACAGATAGGATTTGATCAAATACTAATCAGGCAGCAATAATGTGGTATCCTAAAACACACCCTATTTTATCTCCGATGAAATAGTGACATCTATCCAAAAAGTCCTCAAAGAAACTTGGGTTTAGGTAATATATTGTGATTGCAGCAGATAGGCAGGATTAAAATCAGGCTTGATCTTCAAAGAGAATAAGAATGTATAGTTGTGTTTACTGCACACATATTTGTATATAAAGATATGACAAATATTTCGAGTTCTTCAGAAACCCGTATTTCTGTATTTTGAATTTTCACAGACCAAGTGCTGAGAAAGGGATTTGACAGTCCCAGGTAATAGAGGCAAATTAGAGATTAAACTCATTAGAAATTATAAACACTCATATAGTCTGTTAAACCCCCTGACAAAACCTGGAAATTAGAAATCCAATAACACAGCATCAATAGGGTCTTTAACGGCTGGACAGATGTTTAAACTGCGCGATGCTCGTGTGAGGAGTGAGATGGAACAGTCGGAATTAAGGTTTGCATTAAATAACACGGCATTGATGTCGGGTCAGATCATTCATGTGAACTGGTCTGATCCTTTTTTGCCATTAATTTCCATCCTCTGTTATGGTCTAAATTTGTTATCCATTTGCATAGTATTCAACATTTTCCTATTTGCAATATGCAGATGAGGAGGCAGCTCTGGAAGGTGCTGCACAGAGCAGGGCTGTGTCCAAGGGGCCACTAACCCCTGGGGCTGCCCTTCACATAAAAACACTTTTGAAAATAAAGTATTATCTACAAGCTTTAATTTTTTGGCCTAATTAATTAAATCACAGAGGCAAATACTATGAAAACAATCACCTCACTAAGCACAACTCAATAAATCCCAGGGAATGGGCACTGGCATAAGAAAAGCAAAATTGTTTGCGTTCCTAATGTTTGGTCTGACCTGGAAAGGATAACAAAAGAATCTGGCATGAATATGTATTTTTATAGGGAGTGCTGCTGGTAAACAGACTGAATAAAGCAAGGGGATTATTTTAAAATAGTTTCTCCTAAACTCTCAATATGTTTAATCTGATGATATGAAAAACCATCCATCAAGCAGAAACACATTCAGCCCCTACAAAATTCCGTACAAAGAAGCGAAAAGGGTTTCAGCAGAAGAAAACAAACAAACAGCAGAAATCCTGCAAAGCTGCGGCATCTCCCCACGCCCGCCTGCTCTCCAGCGCCGAGATAAAGACCCAATCTGCTCATCAAACACCTCCGGGCTCGGCCATCTAATAGGAACAAATTGGCAATGACTGCCCAAGCAAGTAACACAGGCCCACTGATTTGTAGATTGATACTGATGCCTAATGATCCCCTTGGGCAGATCAATAGCAACAATCCTCATCCCTGCCTTTCTTCTTTATTGGCACGGCGGAGCGAGCGCGGGGAATCGTGTGTGCGCACACGGCTGCAGGTGCGGCGGGGGGGCCGGGCACCCAAAGGGCCCCGAGCCAACGCTGCCCCGCTGTGTCCAGGGGCTCGGCCTGCCCGTGCTGCCCCTTGGCAGCCACGCTGCCCCCGGGCACGGAGCCCTTGGCACGAAGGCTGTCTGCACCCCAGAGCGCCGTGCAGACAGGACGGGCCTGCGGCCACGGCGAGGGAAAGCACAGAGACTGGGATAACGAGAGAAAACCCAACACTGACCAGCTGGGCTGAGAGCTGAAGGCCAGCGTGGCATTTGGGTGGCAGGGCCATGCAGGACACCGGGCACACTTTGGAGAGCAGGGCACACAGGCAGGTGCTTTGTCCTGCTGGAACTGGGTAACACTTCTCTCCTGCTCCATCTCTCGCCTTTTCCCTCTTCTCCCCTCAGCTGACTCCTTGTCTCTTAGTGCACTACACTATGATCAATCAGGCACTGTCAGCACAGGGGTTTTTCAGTTACCCTGGAGTCACTATCATCTGCTGGTTCCAGCCCCACGCCTCGAAAGAATTAGGGATTTTCTATTTATTTATCAATTTTAGTGAATATGGTTATCCATTAGTAGATCCTTTTAAAGTCCCTGGTAGAACCTAAGAAAAACTAATGGAGTTGATTTGCATTTGGGTTTTTTCCCAGTGAATTAATGCCAGTGATGTTCTGCAGAACCACACATGGTCACTGCCACCTCGGGGTGCTGGCAGACATCCCCAGCAGCACTCACTACCCTGGAAATCACTCTCTCCATGGAATAACCGCGTATAAACCTCAGACTGATCAGGCATACCCAAATCACCAGGTAGGAAAACAGAGGGGAAGGAATAATGTACCACAAAGTTGTGCCTCCTGAGGATGAAATATTAATTTTGCATTAAGGTGTGTGTCGTCACCGCAGTGTCCCCCAGCCCGGGCGCACAGCCGGGGGTGCCGCCCGCGGCCCGATTTTAAATCCTATTCAGTCTCGAGATCTGCTTTGTTCAGCAATCACCTGGCTACTCTTATTCTTCATGGCTCTTTTATTAAAATGTGGATAAAGCAGAAGGCAAAGGATAAATTAAATTCCATTGACTGTAATTTCTAAATCATTCTCCAATAAAGGATTTTCCTTTAATAACAAAAACGCCTTTCCCATCTTTTTACCGATCTCGGCGTATACTCGCAATAAAACGGGGTTGTGTGAAAACCTTTGTAACTCGACCCTTCCAGTGCATAAATTAATCATTTCCAAATCCCGTCTTTTCTTTCCTTAAGTTCCCGGGCGCGGGGGTCGTGCCCCTGCCCAGCCTTGACCATCGCAAAATTCAAATTCCCACTAATGATAAGTGTAATCATCGCAATCACCATCACCATCATCATGGCCAGGAAAGCCGGGTCCTCTTGGCCCCTGACATCAATCAGCGAAGCGGGGGGAGCCAGCCCCCCCCCGCGCCCGCCGGCAGCGATCGCGCCCCTTCCCCGCGTGTCGGGGTCACCCCGCTCCCATCCCGGCCTCGCACCTCCGCCGCTCCCAGGGCGGGACGGACGAGTGCGACGGGACGGGCGGGACGGGGCCGGTGTCCCCCGTGTCCCCAGGTCCCCCACGAGCCCCGGGTGGGAAAGGAGCGAGCGAGGGAGGGGAGCGAGGGGAGGGGGAGCAGCCGCACGTGTGACGCGCCCGGCCGCCCATTTGCATATTCACATCAGCGCCGCGCCCACTTAAGCAGCGCGAGGCGAAGGTGTCTCCTCCACCCACCCACCACCCACCCACCACCACCTCCCACCTCCACCTTCCCTCCCGTTCCCCACAAGCCGCGCTCCCACAGCCCAAAAGCGAGGGCGCGGGGGGCCGGCAGGAGGGTGGGCGCAGGCTGCCTTACCTCCGCTCCCGCGCTACCAGGGATTCCCCGTGCTTCCGCCAGGAATTTTGGAGAGCATCCTTCAAGGGGTTTTAGTTCTGTCTTTCTCTCTCTTCCTCCTCCTCCTCCTCCTCTTCCCGTGTTGTGACTGGGTTTATAAAAAAAATAAAAAAAGACAACTCCATGTAAGCTCGCAGCCAGGGCACGGCGAAGTCTGGGGCTCCGGGAGGGAGCAGCGAGGGTCACAACAGCTCCATGCCTTACAAAAGGCAACCCAAAGCCTGGATATTTTTTAAATATCGTGCACAAAACGCCGCCGCACATATACACGTAAGGCAGGCCCCAGACCTGGCGCTAATTAGGTTTTTGCCAAAAGCTGTCGAGGTTCAGCCTGTGACACCAATAAACGCCACGGGCTGGGAGTTGTGAGCCCTCACCTGCCCCGAGCCCCCCGGCGCTCAGCCCTCACCTGCCCGAGGCTCCCGGAGCGGGCGCCCAGGAGGGCCGGGGTTTATGGGGCGCGTCGAGAGCTCCCACGACGGCGGGGACCCAGGGTCAGCCGTAACCACGCGGCACCGACCTGCACTATTTCAACCCGAGTGCAGTTCCAGGGGTATTTTTGCACAAATTAATTTTACTATTTCACAGCTCCACTCACAGTGGGGAAAAGGAAAAAAAAAAAAATTAATAATGAGGGTTGTGTATCCCCTTGCAAACGTCACGGAAGCAGCATCGCGTGTGCCGGGACGGGTCTCCAGGAGCACAGGCCTATTGTTCTAAGGACACGGCTTTGTGAGCGGGGCAGCACAGCCAGGCTAGAGCAGGAGGAGGAGGAGGAGGAGGAAGAGGGGAGGGAAGCCCTTGCACGAGCACCCCGTGCACCGCAGCCACTGTTTCACACCCTCGCATTAGATGTTTGCTGGAAATACACGGTGCACACGTGTGGCACTTTTTTCCAAACATGTCATTACTGGGAATGATTAAGGGCTTCGTTGCTTCCCAGTGCAAGGTCTCGGCTTGGATTGCCGACTGATGGCCGAATTCCCCCCGTACACCTGGCAACAGATCTTAGCGCGAGGATGGGGGGGAATGCACTTACTTGAATGTTTTTTCATACGCGGAATATTTAGGAAACAGTCAAATTTAATTTTGCAACTGGCAAAGCAAATTGCTCCTAAGCTGAAGCGTCACAAGTGGTGTTTCAGCCCGGAGTGCATTTCTGTGGAGAAGTTACGAGCCCCAGAACCAGGATGCTCCAGCCCGGCGGGCGCGGAGCGGGCTCCGTGCTCCAACTCCGTGTGCCAGGGGAGCGGCGGGGCCGAGGCACACAATGGGAGCTGGAGGCCAGCAAGGATCTAGAGGGGGCCGCCCGTGCCCCCCCGGCCAGGAAAGCAGGTCACTCCTTATCAACTGGGGAAGCAACGCCGAAACAAAGCGTGGGGCTGGATTTTGACGAGCCAGACACGCTTTCTTATAAAAAATAATTTCCCTGCCTTTGTTTCTCCTCTTCTCCTTCAAAGCGAGGGGAAGAGCAGGCTGCTGTGTTCACACTGGCTTTCCAAGGGAAAAAAGACGATTTTTAAGAATCTGCCCACCAGGCACGAGTTACTTGTCCTCCCCCCTCCAAAAAGAAAAAGAAAAAAAAAATCCTCAACAAAACTCAAAGCATTCCTGAAATAAGAAGAAAGAAAAACATCCAAAACATTAGACACAGAAACATATATTTCAATATTATCATATGAATTAATGTAATCCTTGAAGCACTCGTCCCAGGGGTCACATATTAGGCCATTTTTTTCCTTTTTTTTTTTTATTTAATAGAGGTCACCCAGGCTGAAAAGCAGAACCCAAATGAAAAGCATCTTCAATGTGGTTATAACATGAGCTGGACGAGGTCAGGCAGTGTCTTTATGGCCTCATAAAAAATACATAACCAGACAGCCTAATAGTATTTCTTTGCATTCATTTTTGGATGGGAGCTGGCGGGTGGGGGAGGGGCCGGGAGAGGGCCAACCGCCTGTGCATTTCCATAATGGGCAGCTTCTCTTACGTTCCAGTTAGGGAAAAAATGAACATCTTTTAACACATCCCTGGGTTAGCTCACTTGAAAGAACCATCCTACAGACAATTGCTGTGGCCCTGAGAAAGTGAGAGAGGAGTGAAGCATCGCCCATCTCTCTCCCCTCTCACACACACACACGCGCAGCACACACACACACACGTGTTCACTGCAGACATGCTACCGTCATGCTTAATTGGGAGTGCAACCACCTTGGGCCTGCTTTCATCAACACTGGCTTATGGATGTTGTTATTTGTCCATACACACACTCAGGCTGATTAATTTGAATTATTTCTCTTCTGAGGAGAGGAACCCCCCATTCCAAGAAGTCCCTCTATCCACACTCACGGGGAGGGGGGCTTTGCCCACCACCCGGTTTTACGCAGGTTTGGGGTGGGAGAGGCGGCAAGAGAAAGGCAAGGAGAAAAAGGGGAAGGGGGTGTGTGTAAATAAAAATAACCAGTGCTAAAAATGCCGGGTGAGAAGAGAATCTGTAAATCTCGCCTCCCTTCCCCCTCCCCAAATGCCGCTGGAGCCGGGTGACCCTGCGGGGAGCGGAGCCGCAGAGGTGACCGATGCTAACCAGCCTGTTAGAACTAATAAGGTGTGCGCCTAAGCCAGGGGCTGACACTGGGGCATTGTGGAATAACTCTCCTTGTTATTGCCCATCTCAGCTTGAAATTTACTGCTCCTTTGCATTATTAAAGAGACAGCTTGCTGCGCGATGGGGGAGAGGCTGGGCAGGAAGAACCGCGCACGCTTTTTTAATGGTATGTTTGTGCTCTCTCTAGTCTTTAGATTCAGATTCGGAGCATTAAAGCATGCTGGGTTAATAGGTTGTTATTTATTATTGAATATCTGGTGCAGAAAATAAAAAAAGAATATTTTTCCCCCTATGGCAAACGGTCAGAAAAAAGGAAAGGTGTGAAACATCTCAGATAAGATCAGGCTGAGGCTTGTGGGACAAACCCTGCCCTAAACATTTCCAGTAGCACTGCTCCACATTTACATCAGATGTGAGCAGAGCTGAAAACACCCAAATATGGTGTAACAGGAACTGCACGATGGAACACAAAGGACCTGCTGCATTGTGGGGCCATCCTCAGCAGAGCCACGTGAAAGGGTGTCAGAACACCTGAAATCATTCCAGGATTCTGCGTTCTGTAAATACGGAGCCTTTGGTATCTTGGGGAAAAGATGAAACACGGTGGCAAAATTACGTTTCTCGATCCCTGCTCCTGCTGCTCCTCCAGCACACCCCCTCCACCCTGAGCTGATTCCCACACACTCCCAGGGTAACAGGGAGAGACTCCCAGGTCCCTGCTGGGGACACACACAACAAGCCCACGATACACGCTGGCACCTGAGAGATCAGATTTTACAGAAACTGAGCTGAATTCTCTTTCAGATGCTTCTGCCTTCTCTGAGTCATTTTTACGGACAGGCATTTTCAACTTGACCTTTGAGGGGCTGCAGAGCCTCTGGCACCATCAGGGCCAGGCAGAGCCTGCAGCCACTGCTGCCAGGGGAGCCCCTACCAGAATTAGGACTCAAGTTTATTATTTTCTGCAGCAAAGCAGCTGAGTGCACATGGGAGACATTGCTGAGAATGGGGATCAATGATAAATAACATCCTCAAGGTAAATACAGAACATTGATGCCGTTCTGGCAATTGCCGAGCCAAGGGTGCCTTCCATGGAGCTGAGCTGAGGGGTGGGTGGTGGATGGTCAGGGATTCCACAAAATCAGCCACCGGAGGGATTTGAGAGAATTCTTAAGAGCACATGAGAGCCACAGCCAATTCTTGAGCTGTCCAAGGCAACTGGGTTTTCCTGCACGTTCAGAGACATTCTTGCGAAAGGTTAATGGGAGCAGCTGCTGGAAGACAGTGGGAATCAGTGATGGAAATTTGATGACCGACATGTAAACTGCCATTACACACTGAAACAATGTCAATTTTTTATATATATATTATATATACACACACACAGTCCTGAACATTTGGGGCCAGAGGTGGGGTTTGAAACCAGACCCCCAGAGCACAGCAAGCTCTCTCTTGGAGAGCCAGCATGTCCCACAGCACCTGAAAAGGTCCAGTGTGAACACTTCTGTCCCAAACCACCCTGTCCCATCACAAACCTGCCAGAGTCAGTGACATCATGCACAGAGCACATTGAAATACTCACTAAACATCATGGAACAAATTACAAACAAAAAGTTGCAGAGCAAGGAGTAACTGCCAGCTAAGACAAGGAAACAAAATCTAGGCTTTCGAAAGCACCAAATATAAACAAGGAATTAAAGCTGATACCTGACAAAGGTAAAACAAGCCAAAGCCTCACTGCCCCCTCCCAGTTATTCCCTTTCCAGCATCCTGATTTAGTGAATCATCCAAAGCAGCCAAACAGGTCCTATCAGCATCTGAACATACAGATATTTCCAACTCCTCCATCCCCAAAGGATGAAGTAACTTTTATCAACATATTATTACATGGCTGGACTTGCCTGCACTGTATTTGATCATTTTTGCATACACACATTTTTAATCCTATCCCTCCCATAAGGAATAGTAACAGCAAAAAGCATGATGCTCCACATTTTAGTTGGAATATCCAAATGTTTTAGGGTAAAATCAAAGGTGTGGAGACTAAGAGGACTGCGTTAAGCAGCTCTTGTGCTCAGCCTTCAGGTGGTAAAGCTTAAGTAACAAGAGTATTTGAACCGTGACAACACTCTACTGGATTTAAAAATACAATTTTCAGAACTGATTGCCAAACTCTGATCTCAGAAGCATGCCCATTTTTTTCAGTTCTACCAGCTGATCCCATATAAAGTACTATTTCTCCTTAGAAATCCAGGCAAAGTCAGGCTGCCAGAGAGGAGCAGTTGGATTGGAGGGTTTCTAATCCCCTGCAGCTCTCACAGCAATGTCCTCCTCAATGGACATCAAAACCACACTTATAAAAACAACAGCCCAAATTATTCCCTATGTAGCAGGCTCTATCAGTCCCCCCATAAGGCCCTGTGGTATTTACCTGCCTCACTTCTTGAAACTCATCAAGGATGCTCCTGCCAATTTGGATTCCCTGGATTATAATGGAATCATAGAATCACAGAATGTTTGGGGGTGAAAGGGACCTTAAAGATCATCCCATCCCACCCTCTGCCATGGGCAGGGACACCTCCCACTGTCCCAGGTTGCTCCAGGCCCCAAGTCCAACCTGTCCTTGGAGACTGCCAGGGATGCAGGGGCAGCCACAGCTTCTCTGGGCACCCTGTGCCAGGGCCTGCCCACCCTCACAGGGAAGAATTTTTTTCCCAGCATCTAATGTAAATCTACTCTCCTGCAGCTGAAAGACATTTCATTCATATGTTATTAATCTGCTATTAATCTAAAATCTACTTCTCCTGCCTTTGTGGTGTCTAACACACTTGGAATTGCTGGCTGTGGGACCACGTTGTCTGTATGGTTTTGTACTGGGCAGACAGAAGGTGGAAGGTGCTGGGCATCACCTGCCACTGAATTCTGCTCTGGCTGTCAGTACATCCCCAATAAGCACATTCTCATTCCTAAACCTGTAATTCCATGATGTGCCCATCTCAGAGCCCCAACAGGCAGGACCACAATGAGTAGGAGGAACTGAGCCAACAGCCCTGTGCTGCCCTGGACTCCCTCAGGCTTCTGCCAGAACTCTGGTTCTGCCCTCCCCTGCTCCCAAATATCCCAGCAGCCCACAGCCCCCTAAAACAGCTGCAAAACAAGTGAAAATCCTGCAACTAATCCTGTAACTTTATTATAGCCATAACAAATACACAGGTGCATTCTAAGGTATTCTTTTGGGAAACAGAATAACCAAGTTTTGTACAGAATAGGACTCACCTGCCCAATTTTATAAGCCGTATCATTCTCAGTTATTGAAAAGCAGCTCGCAAAGCTTTTAGCACCCAAAACCTACTAGTTAAATATATGAAGCCCCTGCATGTGTCCTCTGAAAAGTTCTGAAGGGGTTTGGGTTTTTGTTGATTCTGGTTTTAGTGCAGAACTGGTACAGAAGCTAAGGTCTCTGTGGTGAAGGTGTGGTTCAGGCCCTGGGCATGCCACCTGCTGCCCCCTGAGCTGTGGGTGCTTCCTCAATGCTCCTGCAGCATGAGGGCAGTGATTCTCCCCAAGGTTCATCTGTTGCAGCTATTTAAACTAAAATTCCACAAGATAGGGAGTGAAATTTTAGCTCCTCACAGCCCAGTGAGTTTGGCTCACTCCTTATAAACACACACGGTCGGTTAAGCAAGTTCAGGTGTCTGTGTAGTGGAAACCCTGATCTGGGCTGTGGTGTCTCAGTGCTTTTAGAGTGCTAAGAATAAGAATGTGGTGGCATATCCAGGACTACACTGCAGCCACAGAAATGTAAGGTCTCCATTTTCAGTCATCTGAACGCTGCCAAAACCATCTACGCAGAAAAACACCCAGGCAGCGGTCCAGGGCGGGTGATCAGGGAAATGCTTCCTCCTCTCCACTTACAGCCAGCAGTGCTGCATCCGTGTGGAAAACAGAGCAGGAAAGCAGAGATCACAAGTGGGATTTCAGCCCCGCAGAGAACTGAATTAGGAGTGAGAGCTGCAGAGAGCAGTCTCTCAAATGTAGCTGTTCCGGAGGGAAACTGTGCTTTGGGACTCTTGGAGGTGAGAACGGCGAAGCCTCGGGTGTTTCAGGGTCTGCACCACCTGCTTCAGGAGAATCCTCTGCCTCACAAGAGGCTCCTCCATGAGCAGCTGGCAGTTCTGCATGGAATAGAGAAGGTCCTGGAGAAGACCCGGATTCCCACCAAAGGACACAAAAGGAATCTTACAAATCATTAAATAAATCCCCAAACCCGACTATAGCTGAGAGTGATGTAGAGGAAGATGCTGAATTTGTCTCAGTGACAAAATGTGCTCCTTTTTAGACCTATTCCGGGAAGGTATTTCATAGTCTAAAAGACTTTGTTGTTAGGGGAAAATAAAAAATATTCAGCTTTTTAGTTAAGGATCATGCTACAACTCTGAGCTGTCATAAGCACAAAAATCTAGTTTCTGGACATCAAAACAAAATAGAACCTCATCCTGCCTCAATGGTCAGTTGATGCAGAATAATGGCATTAATTTTTTTGTTGCTGTTGCTTAAGAATTTCAGAATCATATAGTCAATATTGCAATCTAACTATTGAGATGGAATGAGTGTGCTTATCTTTCAAAATTAAGATCTAAAATAATCTACACCATCTCGATATTAGTGTCATTCTTAAAGGGTGTGGGTGTGTCTCTGCACTGGAAGAGGTGCAGAGTAATTCTGATTGGATTTCCTTAATGAGTTGGGGCCTATGTTAATAAAAACCAAGGCATGAACTTTAAACATACCCAGCTGTAACTCCCCAAATGCCCTTAATTTGGGATAAGGACATCTTTATTTTATTTCATTTAATGGTTCTTAAAGTTAGGACCAAGAAACCACTGCCATTAGTGGAATTCCTTCGAGTCACCTTGCTCAACCACATAGAGCTGACTCATTCATAAATTTTACTGTTTAATGGAATTCTAGAGACTTTAGTTAAAGAGCCAGTGGTTTGGAGAAGTTAAACTGAGCCAAAAAAGCCAATTATTCTAGATGGAGTGTTCATGAGTAGAATTACACTAGTACAGGAGGTGTAACCTTCCTGCGTCAACAGGGCCTGAACAGCTCAACTCCTCCTGAAGCTCAATGGCCTTTGTGTTCCTAAATCAGACATTTTTGGAGAGATATGCATCTAATTGAAAAATACCAAAATAAAAGTGAAAAAATAAAAAATTGTAAAATTATCTGTGTGAAAATTTGGAGTATGAAGCCATGAAACAGAACCTACATCCTTCTGTCTCCAGCTTGCTCCTCACATCCCACTGCCTGCCCAGGGACTGGATATGTATGACATAGGGAATAAACAAAATCTCTTCCAGAGGGATCAAAAAGAGCATTGTAAGAACAGACAGTCAATTAAATATTATCTGCAACTCTTGTGCCACATCTTTAAACAAGAAAGCACAAAGCCCATTCCCTTTACCAGCAGCTTACTCGCGTAAGTGCCAGCTGACAAGTCTCATGCACGATGAAATAGATATTCCTACTAACTCCATGATTATTCCTGGAATTGTAAATACAGGGGGTGTTGGCACTGTGACTTTAACGAAAACCACAAACTATACACACGGCACAGACGTTCTGCTGCACAATTTAGATTTAATCTCCAAAGTCGTGGCATATGGCGCAGGCAGTTTTTATACAAAGATGTGGAAATGTACACAAAGAAAATGTACTCCAAAATAAGGCAGTGCAGACCCAGCCCTACCCAGGGCACGTTTGTGTTCATTAACTGAAACAGAATCAGCCCAGCTGCCCCTCAGTGCTGGGGCCAGCTCGGGTGGGGTTCCCAGCCACACCCCCGTTGCCCATGGACTGCGACCTCTGGTGCACCTGACCTCAGTTTGGAAGCAGTGATCTTGGAGGAACAACAGCTCAACTGGCTCCAGCTAATTTTAACTTAATTAAGCTTAAGAGAAGTTTTCCTTCAGAAGAATTAAAACCATGGGTTGGTTTTCAGCAGAACTATGGATTTTGCCAGGTGAGCTGAGCTCATCTCTCACTCAGTCGATCACAAACTCTGTTTATGATTCCGATCCCACCGTCACCACCAGCTTCACTCTCTGCAATGCCTCTGGGAAGGAATTATCCCAAATGTCACCACTGCTCTACTTGATACAGCCAGCTCAGTCTCTCAGCAGGAGGCAAAAACAGCTGGACTCTCAAATAAGATTTTGAATTAACAAAATTTAATTATTTGAATTAAAATTAGTCTCTTCACATTTTTCTACTCTGCATTTCATTGTTAAATTCAGATCTGAAATTACAGTTTCCTTTGCTACTTTTATACCCTCCTTTTCTATCCTAAATTTAGGATAAGCTATTCAGAAAGGAGAATGAGTTTTTACAGAAGGCACACAGAATAAAGGACACATGGTTTAGCACCAAATAATTCCCATCTGGAAGTCTGAAGCCAGGGCTTCAGAAACTTTCACCTTTTATTTAACCTGCTTATGCTGATCACAGTTCCAAAGTACGTGGACATGGTATTTCCTAAAGCTAAAAAAAACACTGAAAACTGATCATAAGGAAGGATTTAGGGGGAAAACAACCCAAACCACAAAAGAAACATATTAAATGTCCAAAAAGACAACTAGACAATGAAGAAAGGTGACAACTTCAGATGAAAGGAGTCTCAGTTTATCAGTGATATAAAGTCAGCAATTAAAACAGAAAACCCAGATGACAAATGGAAAAAAAGGCAATAGGTAATAAGTAAAATAAACCAGAAGCTGTGGGCAGCAGAACGTGAGAAGGGGAGGCTGAAGAGTGCAGGAAAATGGTTACTAAGTTGGGATATTCAGCTTTAAGTTGTAGTAAAACACACAGAAGTCATAGCTCTGATGTAAAACCACAATGAGGTGATGATGGCAAAGTGTAAAATATGAAGGACAAAACACAGAAATCTTTGCAGTTCTTACTTCAAAGGATGGATTTTGAGAAAGTTACCAAAGAACCATGAAGCACTTAAGATCATCCTAGTGCTGAGCTCTGGTGAAACTAAACAAGGCTTTAGTGACTGGGAGGAGAGCATTTGTCAGTTCTGGGCAGAGCAGATGTTCTCCAACACCCACAGCTGGCTGAGTGTCAGGAGGCTCTGGAGGGTCCACCTGGAGCAGCGGCTGGTGAGCAAAGAACTGATCCCTCCACGAAGAGCACGGACCAGTGTCTGCAGGACTGTGCCTGGGGCAAGAGTTTAAGAATCCTGAAGATGATGATGATAATAATAATAAGCCTGGCTGTTGTCCTTGCCCCAGTCCCCAGTGCTGCCCTGTGTCATCCCAAGGCCATGGTGCCCAGAGCCATCCCCAGCAGATCCCAAGGCCTTGCACAGAGGTCACACGGGACAGGACGGCTCCTTGCCCAGTGACCCCCTGCCACCAGGCAGCTTTTCCATCCCTGCCCCTTGGAACGCAGGGAGTGAGAGCGCACAGATTTGAATTCATTTTCATCCTTATCAGCTCTGAAAGATGCAGAAAAAAGAGAATTGCTGAGGAGCTTTGTGCTTGCAGCCACCACGCGGGTTGGGTGAGGACATGCTGGTAAACGTCTGCTGGAATATCTCTTTTTAAATCAGGTAAAAAAGGTGGGGGGCTTGGAAAACCGGTTTTAGTGTCCCAATGAAAGCACGACAGCAACAATTTATAATTTTCTGCTGTCCAGTTCCCTCCATATTTCTCCCAGGCTGCGCATCCCTCCTCTCCTCTCCCCCCACATCCATCCTCCATTTCCCGCTGACTCCTCGGCACGCGCTCCAGCCTCCTGTGAAATGGTGGCGTGCAGAGGGAAGGGAGGAAGACAGGGAGGAAGAAAGGGGCTACGGTGGGGAGGGCAGGGGAAAGAGAGAGATTGAGAGAGACAGAGAGAATGTCAAAGCTCAAGTCTGGCATTTGCCTATTTAAATTCAATCACGCAGCCCTCGCCGAGCTGGAAATGGATGGCCTGCGTTATGAATTTCTGATCAGACGGCTGATAGGTTATGAGCAGGGACGTAATCCCATTGAGGAAGGCTTTTTCCCAAGCAAGGGCAAGCAATAACTGCCCTTCCGAGATGGCTCTTTGCTTTGCCCTTTTTATTTTTTTTTTCCTTTTCTTAAAAAAAAAGAGTCCAAATAAGCATTTTTATGATGATAAATGTGTAATAATGATTCACTCTGCCTGCGTCTGAAATGGGAGATGCCTTGGTGAAGCAGACATGCGCTCAAAATAAACTGCCATATTTTTTCTTTTTTAAACCTAATTAGAATTCTTGCCTTCGCTCAGCTCATTTTGTACCAACACTAGTGATCTAAAAAGAAAGTGAAAGGAATGAACACGTGCATTGAGACCGGTATTTTTAATACCCTGCAGGGTTTTTAATGTTTTATAGTTTGCCTTTTTTAACACGATGTGTTTACATAAAAGGATACAAAAAAATTTTTCTTCAACTGGCAAGAACTTCTGGCACACAGTGAGGCAAGCCAGAAATTAGCTCAGAAGATTATGTTTTCTCACATCTACCCACATGACGTAGTCATGTTGTACCTAACTAATTGAAATGGCTGAGGACACTGGCAGATTTGCAGTAGCCAAAGTGACCAGGCAGGGACAGCGCAGCAGCCACGGTGCTGTGTGCCCACAACGGGGCCTCCACAAGCTCACAAACAACTTTTGTACTCATCAAAAGCAGAAAACAGGGAGTTTGCTTCTTAAAATTCAGTATCTGTGTGTTGAAACAACACCCATCCCAGTGTGCAGGGACTGGGAGCAGTCTTGGGGAGAAGGACATAGGGTCAGGTCTGCACTGACAGGGCTGGAGCTTCTGAAAATAATCCAAAGAGAAAAAATAATAACAATCCAAAGAGAAAAAAGGGAAACATCTCAGTGTTGGTGCTAAGCAGGAACTTACTCTTGGAGTAGCATCTCTAGACATGTTTCAAAGTGCAAGGAACATGGAATCACAGAATCCCAAAATGGTTTGAGTTGAGGGGGACCTTAAAGCTCATCCAGTCCCACCCCCTGCCATGGGCAGGGACACCTCCCTCTGTCCCAGCCTGGCCTTGGGCACTTCCAGGGATGGGACAACAACAGCAGCTCCAGGCAGAAAGAGTCCCCTGGGACCTGGGATTTAGCAGCCACCTCCCAGCAGCCAGGAGCCAAGTCTCACAAATGCAGCTCATTCAGAAGATCACAGCTACAGAAGTACAGACTTGTCACGGTTTTCTTGATTTTGCTCAAATCCTGGATCATCATTTAAAAAGCAGAGTGTTGTGGGGAGTCTCCCAGGTGTGCTAGGCCAAAGCACCACATCCTGCCATAATCCAGCCCCTCAGGTGACCAACATCCCACCTGTGCCAGGTGTGTGTGCCAGCACTTGGGCCCATGGGGGAGAGGTTGGGACAACTTCTGACACAACAGCCTGATTTTCTCTTTTAGGACATTGCATTGAGATGAATTTGCCTGTGCCAAACTGCCAAAGCTCCATGCACAAAGGGAAGATTGTTAAGGAGATGTAATAAAATGATTTTTTACCCTTCTGGTGACATCATAACTGCAGAATTTCTGGATTTACACATACCAAAAAGGAAGGTCCCAGGAAAACCTTGCACTGTA
Organism: Acrocephalus scirpaceus scirpaceus; assembly: GCA_910950805.1. Taxonomy (NCBI): domain Eukaryota; kingdom Metazoa; phylum Chordata; class Aves; order Passeriformes; family Sylviidae; genus Acrocephalus; species Acrocephalus scirpaceus. Next base: position 729,927 of record OU383783.1, read on the forward strand.
AAGGGCTGTTTTTTCTGAGGGACATAAAAAGCTGGTAATCCAAGTGGTTTCCAGCTTTCACATACCTCAAAGGGTTAATTTTGCTCAGTATCCACCACAAATGGGCCAGAAACCTGCAGCTGATAATTATGAAATACCGTGGCCACAGGGGAGTTTCCTCCCCAGCACCATTGGTTAGGGATTGTCTTATGTCCTGGAGCTGTCAAATTTTGACTATTTAATTGAAATTACATATATTAGCATGGGTGTTCTCATTAGCCATAAAATAAAACATCTAATATTTTCCATCTTGTTGCATCAACATCTGGTGGTGATGAACTCCGAGGGCTGCAAGCCCAGAAAGTAAAAACATCAGTGTTTAAATTTGTCACCTTTTAGTGTCACTTCCTGGCTTCTTGCGTTAGAAAAAAGGAAAACAAAAGGGAAGGAGTGGGAAGACTTGCGTAATATTAGCCTTCACTTTCTCCTTTATATCATAAGCAGAATAAAAAATTTGATTTAACTGAGGCGGAACTGTTGATTCTCCAGCATATCAGAGAATTTATTTTCAATTACACCTTTTAACTATCTTCCATTACTAGATTTTAAACCCAAATGTTGATATTCTTCTTCAGTTCACGGGACTGTTCAGTTCACAGTTCCCAACAACCAAGTGAAATTCCAGAAAGATTGTTTTTTTTTTATTATCTGTGTTCTAATCAAATACAGGAATTCCTAAGCTGGTGATTACAGCGGTGCCACTTGTATTTGCAATCTCTGCTTTACATGTTTATTTAGTAAATCAAAAATAGAGCACAGATAAAGAAGCAGCCTACAATAATAAAGCATCTTCTTGCAAAAAGCTTTGAGTGGTTTCTCTAACTTATCATTACATTTAAACTCATTTTTTCCCAGTTTTCACTTCTGCAGTTAATAACTTTTATACAACCATCCTATAATTACATTAACAAAAAAGTAAATTTCCCCCATTTCTCACTACATTACCGGTATTACAGCGTTAATGGCAAATTAACCAGTAAACCTGCAAATTAAGTCAACTCATCTTCCACTGATAGGGCAGGAATGTGTAATTTAGCCAGGTTGGAAGTTTTCAGTGGGTTTTTAACTATTGTCGAGCTTCTGCTTTTCCCAACGTACCAGTAAAAGCCACCCAGGAGCCATTGCCTTGTTCTAATCACCACTCAGCCCTTTTTAGCTTTTTCCTGAAGTGCTCCAGCGGAGAGTGACCCACGACATCCCACCCTGGGCACCGGGACACGCAGGGGACGTGGGGACACACGTGCAGGACACACGCAGTCCCTGGCAATGCCCAGAGCCAGTGAAGCACCAGGGCTGCTCCTCAGAGCTTTGCTGAGGGCTGACCTGCACTTCTGTCCTGTTTAGGCAGTGCACACCCTCAGAGTGCCAGCCCTGTCCCTGCTGGGCTATCCACGGAGCATGGCAGGGCAGCACCACCTCCCCAGCAGCTTCAGTCCTGAGCAGAAACGTCAAAGCCCTCAGGGCAAGACAGCTTGTGGAACACCTCCTGCAAGGAATCATGGAATGGTTTCGGTTGGAAGGGACCTCAAAGCCCATCCAGCGCCCAGCCATGGGCAGGGACACCTTCCACTAGCCCAGGGTGCTCCAAATCCCATCCAGCCTGGCCTTGGGCACTGCCAGGGATCCAGGGGCAGCCACAGCTGCTCTGGGCACCCTGTACCAGGGCCTGCCCGCTCTCACAGGGAAGGATTCCTTCCCAATATCCCATCCATGCCTGCCCTCTGATAGTGGGAAGCCACTCCCACTTGTCCTGGCACTCCAGGTCCTTGGTACACATCTCATATTTCAGCTCCAACTATGGTGTGATGGGATCCTTGGCCAACCTTCCGTGCTCCCAAGCCAAGGAGAAGAGGGACAACACAAACTTGGCATAAAATGAACAGAATTTCAATAACAACAGTCAAAGATGCATCTTTGGAATATTAGATTTATGCAGTGGAAAGGAACCATCAAAACCGTTCCATTTCAGAAATATAAAGGCTTCCTGAGCTAGTGAAGCACAACAGAAACACTCAGTGATAAAGGACATCACAGCTCTTTATAAACTGAACCGGTGGTTTCCCAAATTTAATATGCATGAACACTGCATGTGAGTCCTCTTAAATCCAAGTACCAAACCCTGCCTGTTTAATAAATCTCACCAGTCCTCCACTATTAGACAGGGGATTAAAACTAATCTATCAATCCCAAAACCAAGCACAGAGTGGATTAAAATGCAAAACACATGAGAGTATGGAGATGCTTAATGCTAAATAACAAACATTTCAATCACAGAAATCATTTTTATCTTCTTGTTTATGCTAAGTAGATACTATTAGGCTTAATATCTGTATTAGCACAAGTGGGGGAAGAAACAGTTTTAAGGAGACCTAAATACTTGAATGCTACTGGATTGCTGTGAGCAGAAGCTCTCATGGTGGAAGTGAACACACCCCAGTGTTTGAAATCATGTTTACTCTCTCAGGCCAGCTCAGTGGTGCTTGACCTCCTTCCTATGTTTTTAACCTGAAGCAGAACACCAGAGGGTCCTGACAAAGCCAGAACTTAAATCTGTTATTTGCATCAGACATCTGAATATCCCTTTTCCCCCACTCCAGTATTGCCACGACATCAGCCTCACACCCAGATGCTCAGGGCTCCTTGTCACCCACCTGTGCTTTGGGTGTGGTTTGTTGGGGGTTTTTTGGGAGTATGTGAAAAAAGCTCATCCCACCATGGGATAAATATAATAAAAGACGGAGCTATGTGTGCCTGTACCACATAGGGAATGACCAAATGTGACTCACACAACAGCTCTCAGTTCACCCAACAATTCACTTTGTCATTGCCACCCTGAATTCCTGCAATGGCATGATCCCCCTTTCTGGCAGGAAGTTATCCATCTACATCTGCATTTATCTATCTGCCTGGCAGAGATAAAGATTTGGGAACACTGCACCCAGCTGTGGCAGGAGAAAGCACTCAGTGTTTCCTTGATTTTGTTTGAATGCTGGGAAATGTCCAATGTTTGTTTGAATTCACATGAGAGCATCCCAAAACTGCAGAGCTGGACCTTCTTCCTTGGTATCCAAGCAAAAACTATGCACTGAATCAGAGGAATCATAAGATTTGACATGAAATAATGTCCACCAGAGATCTGTGTGAGGCCACCATCACCCACACGTCGCTCACTGGCCCGTGGGGTTGTGGGGGGATGTCACACCAGCACATGTGAAGCTGCTCTATTAACCCTGATTGTCCCAGCAGAACGGTCAATGAGGACTGCAGGCTGTCTGGGCAGGGGGAGAATGGCACACAAGTTCAGGCCATCCAGCCGGAGAGGAAAATTTGGCAACAGGAAAAAAGGAAGGAACAGCCAACCCCTCAAAAACACTACCTTACAATGATGATAATTTGTCTGTGGGGTCTTGGGTTTGGTGTGGCAGGAGGCTTTAGTGTTACTTGAGCTGAAAAGTGCTGCTGACTTGGATCATTCATGTTTGACTTCGCCTGGTCGTGCGACAGTTTTTCTGACCTCTCGTCATTCAGTGGTGACTGAAGTCCTTCACTCCCTTAGGAAACGTGAAATGCAGAGGCAATACAAAGCACACTACTTTTTCTACAGTTGAGATACTTAAATAGCAGATTTCTGCTCTCTTAATATTTGAATTTTAGCAGAAATGACGAATTCAGGAAAGGAGGAAGGGAAGGACGCAGCAGTTTGACAGTTTCTCCTCGAACTGGAAGCAGGGCTATATAATGTGCCAGGAAGGGAAGGAAGCCAGGGCAGCTCAGGCACCTGAGCCCCTTTCCCAGAGGTAACTCTGCCCCCTGCCCACAGCTCTGCTCTCACCTGCCTGTCCTCAGCACAGCACAGATGTGCAAGGGCACAGCACGGAGCACCAATGCCTCACTTACCAAAGGCAGGCATGCCCAGGCAGCTCCTCTCCATGTCCCTGTGCCCTAGGGAACCCCTCCAGGCTCAGGAGCTGAGTGTGCAGCACACCAGGTCCTCTCTGTCCCCTGCGGACAGCACACCTTTCCTCTGCCTCTCCTCCCATTCACGGTCAGCATCGTCACTCCCCAGTGACTCTCACTCCCCAAAGGCCCAGAGTGGTTCAGTTCTGGTCTTTCCTGGCATTCCCACTTTCCCTACCTAATCTAACACTCAGCACCCAAGATGCCAAGGGGGAGGTGAGAAGTCAGGATAATCACACCTGAACAGCTCACAGGTGTTAGCAAAAGCTGTGCAAAATAAATTAATGACTTTATTGTCAGTAATTGTGGAAGCACTCAATTAAAATGCCATTTAGAAAGAGGAAATACTTTGGACAAAGACAAAATATCTGGGAAAAAAATTAGTCTGTGGCAGCGTAGGACTCAAAGAAACCTGTGGGCAGGACAGGAAGGAAAATGGTGCAGAAACTGTCTGAACTTAGAGAGCAGCTCCGTAGCAATGGGAGGCATCTAAAGACCCATCCAGCTTCTCCCAGTCTGGAGCACAAGCACATGTGTCTGGGGAATAGTCATTTTCCCCTCTCAGTCTCCAACTTCCATCTTCCTGTTCCTGCACGTGGTCGGGGGCCCGGCTGCCCCACCTGTGTGATTTGGGTACTGCTGTCAGGAAAGCACATCACCACTCAGAAATCATCCATGGCCTTCCCAGGGCCCAGATCAGCCCTCCCTGTACTGGGCTCCCTCTCCCAGCCAGGGCTGCCCTGGAACAAAGAGGGGCAGCCGGGCCCCCACATCGCTGTTTGCCGGATCAGAGCCCTGGAAGTGTGGAGAGGTTTATAAGATTAATTCTTATCTCTCTGGGCAGTGGGTCAAGTCAGAACCGTCATTCAACGAACTCTGCGGATAATCTCCCTTTATTACTTTCAATCAAACTAAGTGTCTGCAATCTGCAGCATGGTTACTAATTTAGTGAAAGAAATTACCTGTAGAGCTCGATTATATAAGAGACGAAATATAAAATAGCCTGGGTAAGCAGCCATTCAGTTTGTACATCCCTCAGTGCAGAGCAAAGCTGCTCCAGCCTGGCTGCATCCACACCCGCAGCTGCTCCGTGGGGGAAAACACCCAGAAAGGAGTGGACAGTGTATTTGTCCCCTGCCTAATTAAACTAAGAGAAAAAGAAACTTGTGCTTAGGGCTACACTTTGCATCAAATCTAAAAATTTGCTGCTTGCAAATATTTAACAAATGCGTTTTGTGAGAAATCAGATTTCCAGCGTATTCTGGTTAATGGAATTCTGCTGCAGCCCCTGGACAAAACAATGTAAAGCTGCCTGGCTTGTGGAAATCGTTCTCCTCCAGTGATGGATAATATAGCATGAGGTTTGCCTTGGTTTGATTAATTTCGGAATATTGCGGAGAAGCTGCATAATCCCTAAGATAGCAGAGAGAAGGAGCAAGACACGATGGAGCAGGATAAAAGCGTGCAGTAACGAGCACAGGCGGGTTCATACATATATTATATAGATATTAGAGCAAGGCTCACGAACTCGGGGGTCTGGGTAAGTGGTGACCACAATAAGGAGCAACACTGAAAGCAAAAACCACTAAACATTTCTATGGCTATGACAGAGACAGAACACAAACAAGAAAATTCCCGTTGCCTTTTTCCATTCACAACAACCATTATTTATACAAGCCCTGAATATGAAAAAGGCTCTAACAAATTTACTGTGGGGTTTGGATGGATGAGGATGACGAATGATGGATGAGGGAGGCAGAGGATTCCCTTATTAAAGCATCAAATCTTTCCCTAAATATCAAACAGACATCTCAGCCTCAACCACTCAGCTCAGACCAAAAATTATGCAAACCAAAGAAGCAAAATTTTGCTTCTTGATAAAAACTGAAAATTTGTCTTTCATTACACAATTTTCACTACAGAACTTGGCAATTTTTATGCTGGGTTGTACACCTATTTGAAAGAATAATTTTAAAAATATATATATAAATGTGACAACACAAAACTCTAAAACATCAATGAGTTTCAGTACAAATCAGGAAACTGGCATCATTACAAAATTGCCCTGTTTGGAATCCAGGGAAACAGTTCCAACACCCAGTCCCCAGCAGCCCTTCCCAGTGTCACCATCAGAGCCACCACCACAGAGGCATCTGGTGGGAACCTGCTGGGATCCTGGTGGGCGCTAGGCAGGCAGAGCCACAGGCAGGGCCTGAGCCTGCAGCCCCATCCTATCCACATATCGTGGATATTTATTAACTTCCACCTCTCTCTGTGTTGTCTTAAAACCCAGCCCTTTTCCTTTCCCTTTTCTTTTCCACCTGCACACAGGAGGACACAAAAGAGAGCTGCAGTAACAACAAAGGAACACCGTGGTGCAAACGAGGAGCAATCCCACCCAGGGCTCTCCAAAGTTCTCCAGAGAAGTCGGCACCAGCAGCAGACTTCCCCTGTCACCAACACAGACGCTGGTGGCCACGTGGCCCTGGGGGAGCTCAGACTGGGAGCAAGATGGGGAAAGAGCACTGCCTTAAATCCTCCCCCTCTTCTGTGCCCAGCCCGCGGGTGAGCAGCGGCTGCTGCGCACAGGGGAGGCACGGCCACCCCCACCACTTCAGGAGGAATAATGAAGAAAGGAGAAGCAGGCCGAGACCTTGAGCGAGGAGAAGCGTCCAGGACTGCAAAGCAGCAAACCCAAGGTTCACGAGGGAGAGAAACAGTACAGGAAGATGACAAGTAATACAGGAAAATAATGTGTAACACATGGAAATGGAGTCTTTTCAGCTGCAATGTACAGCCGTGACCATCCTACTTCCAAAATAATGTTGCACAATTAGAGATGATTCACAGCAACCTGCCAGGAATGATCAGGGATATGGAAAATCTCTTGTATGACCAGAGTGAAAGAATTTTTTTTCTAATCTTAACTAGGCAATAAATAAGAGGAAACATAACAACAGTGATAAGATAATGAACAACCTACACAGGGGGTAGATCAGCTGCTTCTAGGCCATCTCATAACACGAGTACCTGGGCATCCTCCATGAAATTAAAAGGTGATGCATTTGAAACCAATCAGGGGAATTTCTTTCCACAAATGCAAATTAAACTTGGGGACTCCCTGACACTGAGCATGCCAAGCAGAGGAGCACAGACAGGTGCAAAAATGGAGTGGACAGTTCTGGTAATACTAAAATAATATTTTAAAATCCAGAATTATAGTTGTTATGACAACCATTTAAAAAACCCAACAAAATACCTCATACAAGTTATGGTTTAATTCACTTTCTAAATATAGGGAATCAAGATGAAAAACAGCTCCTTCCTCTGTGCAGCCCTGCAGCTCCCCAGGATGGCTCACACACTGCACCCACCAAGCTGCTTGTAGATTTTACTCTTGAAAATGCCCCAGTGCTTCCCTCTTTGCTACAGAGCAAATGCATCGGATGAAAAAACCCAGACAGCTCAGGTCCTGGGCTCAGCATCCCAGGAAATGGAATCCACATGAGAAAACATCTCCTTAACTGCCTTTTGATTAAAGCTTGTCACAAAGTGCTTTCTCCCTTTTTTGTGTGGGAAATAAACCCAGCCCAGTCCATTTTCACAAAGAATTGTTTGACTCAGTTTAATCAAAAATAAAAAACTTTTTTAAAAAATCTGCTTTCAAAAATTAGTTGTTTTTCATGTTAAAGGTCCAAGATTTTCAATCAAGACAGATATTTAGGTGAAAAATTCAATTTCCTTACTGCTTCATTTTTAGCAGTGAAAAAAGGGCGAGTGTAGCTTTTTTCAAACATCTCTTGTTCCTCAGCATAACTGGAGAATCCCAGAAGAGTCTGGGTTGCAAAGGACCTGAAAGTTCATCCCATTCCACCCCCTGCCGTGGGCAGGGACACCTTCCACTATCCCATGTTGCTCCAAGCCCCCTCCAACCTGGCCTGGGACATTTCTAGGGATGGAGCAGCCACCCTTCTTGAAACAATTAATTGGCTTTGTTAAAACAAATTAATTTGTTTGTTAGAACAAATTAATATGTTCTTTGTCCCCAGGGCACAGCATGGGACAAGGGCAGCCTCAGCCCTGACCCCACAGCACAGTCACTGCTCGGGAACACGCTGTGGGAAGGGGAACCACATGCAGCCATGGCAGTGGGACACTTGGACAAGCGCCTTTGCACTACATTCAGTCAGAGCTTTACTGAGAAACATCCAAGAAAAGCCAGGCAAGAGGTAAAACCTACCCCCATCAGTTGCCTGATGGGCTGTAGTCCAGTTCTTGCATCAGTTGCTAGAATTCCATGCAGTGTGTATTTTTTCCAGTAAATGCAGTTTTTTAGCCCCAAAAAAGCAATAAATAAATGAATCGTTGGGTAAAGCTGCATTTGAGTTTAAAGGAGAAGAGGATCAAAGTGAGGCAGCGCCAGAGAAGGCAACAGCTACAACCAGATTAGGCTGCAAACACCTTTAACTCTTCCTTTATTACTGCACCTGTTAGATTCATTTTGAATTATTTTTAACCTTATAATTTTGTATTTTAATATTCTAATAAATCACATTTACCTCCCCTGGGTGGCGTGTTTTGATATCTGGTTATTTATTCACTTTAATGCCGGAGTGGTTGTACGGCAAGGGAGGAGCTCACTGGGGGCACCAGCACTAACACAGGAACAGCTGGCACGACCTTACAGGAGCCCAGAGTCTCCTGGCCACTAAATTCTACTTCTTTTTTTCTTTCTGGAAGTGGTAGGGGCTCAGTTGATGCCTCCTAGTCCCTTCTAATCATTGTGTGTGATTCCCACAATCTCCTAAAGCTGAGGAGTTTTAGTCCTCATTCAAACATTTCACATGACCACAGAGTGAAAATGATGGGCTGATGTCATGTTTAGGGTTTGGAGAAAAAATCTTACAGCCCATTGGAGTGCCCTGAAAACAGGCCACATGTCAGCACAAGCTCTTCAGGACAGCAAACCCCCAACTGTAGCTCCATGTTTTATTCTGGATGTGCTCCAAGGACACAGCAAATCAATCCACTACAAGTATCACAGCTTTCCAACAGACAACGCATCCAAAAAGGCTCCTAAATGCAGGAAAACAAGTCTATAATTACATAATTGAGCAGATGCACTGCAAGTTTTCTTTTTTGTTACCCTTTAGATTTTTCAAAGGCAACGGGACAGCGCTGTGCTAAAAAGCAATAAAGCACGGGTAATTTAATACGAAATTACATCCATATTGAAAAGTTTACATGAAGTTGAGAGCAGGCAGAGGTCAGGTTTGCAGCGGGACTGTCTTTAATTGTGGCCATCAGGTTTAGCAATCCAGATCCCTGGATCAAAGACAAATAGAAGGCGTTTCCTCACCACTGACTAGTGAAAGCCGACAGTGAGCACAGCACTGTCTTGCACCAAAAGGTCATAAAAATGATTATCTGAGGGGGAACATGTCTCCTTGTTCAACACACACCTTCACAAAGGCACCGTGGCTTTTTCTAGCAGATTTTTCAGCAATTAGGAGCATAAATTAAAAATTTTACTATCAATTTTCAGATGTAAAGGGGTTTTCTTGTCCTCTAAAAAATGTTTCATCTTTGTGTAGGTCTTTTTTAATATTTTTCAGTTGCTTTCAATCATCCTCTCAGCCCCGTGAAACAATTCCTCCCTCCTTAGGGAAGAGATGTGAGCTGAGACACTGTTTCCTTTCTAAGGTGGGGGGAAAAGAAAAGAAAAAAAATCAAATGAGGAGTAAATTATCAGCAAATCAGATAGAAACAAGCTCCCCAGATCTGCAGATCCATTGAACAAATGAAGCAATTTCATCTCAGCTCGCTCTGGGGGTGGGATTTTAAGTGGCCAAGGGGGACTGGAGCGGGATGCTGGCAGCCGAAGCATCACAACATTTGCATGCACAGACCACTCAAATCTGCACCAGGAGACTACTTGTGAGAATCCATCTTTTTTCACTTAACAAGATACAAAATATAAAACACATTTGCCTCTTATTAAGCCTCTCTTGTAAGTGGTTCCAGGTCCACCATTTTTAAAGAGGGGGAGAGGGGAGCCTGGATGCTCTCTTGGGAATTTCACAGGAGTGACTGGAGATGAGGTACAGGCTGGAAGCCTTTATTACTCTTTCTTTTTTTTTCTATTTTTTTTTCCTTGTCTCTAAAAGCACAGAAGGAATAACATTTTAAATCATTAGCATTTACTTTAAGTAGCACTTTCTCCAACTCAGCTTCCCTTCCTGGCCCTCACCCTGCTTGCACAGAGGAGCTGCCCCAATGGAACTGCCTTCTGGTTTTGGAAGGCAGAAGGTGCTTTTTTTAAAACTCTGGCCTCCAAACTGAGGCAGCTGTGAAAGAAACCCTAATCTTGTTTTTCTTTAAAGTGTACTGAGAACAGGGTTCTTGTGTTTATTAGCACCCAGACCTGCAAAGCATTGCGCCTTTTAGATTTGTTTTAGTGCTCTTGGTTTCTGGTTTAGTTTAAAAACAAACCAACACAAAAGCAACACCAACCTCTGCAAAAAACCAAGGATTTTTAGCAGCCTCAACCCAATTCACAGTCCTGTGTCACACATTCCACAGCATTTTCATCGTTTCTATGCTTGTTAAATATTAGATGCAATATTAAAATATTGAAGAGAAAAAAGGAGGCTGGTGGCAACAGCTTGAATTTATAACCCAGACAAAGTGATCGGCACGGTGAGTTATGAAAGCAGTTGTGGATCCTGCAGGTTTGATCACGTTACAGAACAGAGTTATGAAATACCCCTCATTCAGTGTTGAGAAAGGAACGAAAAACAAGTGGCTCCTTTACCTAGAAATTAGGTGTTAATGAGAGCTCTTCAGAGTTAAAAATAGTCTCATTTTCACTGCAAAACAGACTATGTGTTCTCCCTTGCCATTAGCCTGAAAGGAAACCTGGGCACAGGTGCTTTGTCTTGAAAATTGAGGATTTCTAAGAAAATGGCCTGTATTTCAGGAACAGGGCAAGCACTGACCTTCATTTCCACATACAGGAGGAGGCAGAACTTCTGCTAGAAAACAGCAAAAGGGATGGAAAACAGAGCATCTGTTGGAAGAGAAAAGAACACCCAAAACCTCATTTCTACTGCATTTGGAATCTAAACTGTTTGGGTATTTCCAACGCATCTTTCCCAAGTCCGGCAGTTGCCACATTTCCCCTAAATCTCCTGGATTTGCTACTAAAGCACGTATTGGACAGCCCCTCGTGTGGTGAGAAGTTCCATCAGCAGGTTCAGTCCCTGGAGCAGCTGTGCAGGAGGTGGAACGCTGGGCCACTCATGGCTTGGGGGAGCCCAGGAGGTGAGAGGGTCTCCAGCGAGATGCGCAGCTCAGGGCAGGAGATGCGTCGGCACCACAAGGTCCTTGGGGTGAGGGGCCTGAGGACAGGGGCCTGGGGGGGCTGCCAGCTCCCAGCTGAGCCCCTCAGCAGGGTGGTGGCACCCCTGGCCCAGCCCCAGAGATGCAGTCTCAGACAGCGAGAGCTGCAAGCCAAGTGCAGTATCTGTCTGTCATTGGTGACAGCAGGGGAGGACCAAGGGTACACAGGTGACATCTCTGACCACCTCAGCACACACATTCACCACCCAACACTTGGCCCCCTTGGCCACCCTGCAGCCAGAGGGGACACCCACTTTTGGACTCCAAGCCTCTCAAACACACTCCCCCCCACCATTCCCTATCACCACCACCAACCCTCTTCCAACTGCTGTCCCTGGGCTGACACTTTGGGGTAGGATGGGAGGCAAGCCCACCTCTGACCCTCCCAGCAACAGCCAGAGCTGAAGAGGTCCCTGCTGAAGGCATCCACACCTTCTGTTCAGCAAAGGGACCTCCCAGGTGTTCTCAAGGAAGGGCTGGTTTCCTGAACGGTTACACCAGCTCTCAAGATTTAAGAAAGGTGAAGCCAGTTACTAATCACTAATTCTCGTGGGACATTCCAACTCCTCTGTTTGTAGCTTTTTTCGTCTCTGTTAAGGAAACCTCCCAGTCAGACCATTCCCAAGACTCCTGAGCAGTCACACTCCCAAGACCAGAGATTTTCACTGCTGGGACCAAAGCCCCTCCACAGTGGTGGCTCCAGTGAGCTGATGGGTCCTGCTTGACTTTGATGAAGGTGGTAACCAATGGATAAAGGAACAGACTCCAAACAGCTCGGCTGCCCAACAACTGTCTCCCATGTGTCATCCTCAGAAGTGCCCAGGACCTGCTCCTGTGACATCACTGAATCATCAAGGTTGGAAGAGACGAATCCAGTCCTTCAAGACCATCCAGTTCTACATTTGTTGTGTGCTGGCCACGTCCATGGGTGTCCAAGGTTTTGGGGCAGAAGGACCCTAACCTGGTTGAGGATTTAATCCCTTTTTACCTCAGTCACCTAATCCATAAAACAGGGATAATAATACTTGCCAATCTCAGAAGGCTTGAATTATTTGTTATGATCATCAAGAATTTAGAAGGAAGGCTTTTATGACGTAAAAAGTCTATTAATTATTTTATCATTGTTGTTGACAACTTGTTTGATTTTCCTCCTTTACCACTGGGTCCTTTAGATTGGGAAGGTTCGAGGTGAACTTTGTGTCTTCCTGTTTGATCACCTCTAAGCCTCAACACAGCTGAAGCCTTGAGGTATTATTACAACAGATAAGCAGAGCTTTATAGGTAAATTCTTCAGCCCAAGGTTTCTGTCCTTCTGTTTATCGCATTGTTAAGGAGAAAGAATGAGAACAGCCTGGCAGAGCCCAATGCTGTGGTTAAGGATGAGGAGTGAGGAGGTGCTGCAGTAGAACAGGTACAGTGAGGAGGGCACAAAGTCAGGCAGTGGAGATCCAACCACGTCTCCAAGTGAATCTTAATGAGGCACTGCATAAAAACCTATGGCTGTTTATCACTGCTAACACCATGACAACTGCATGTTTAACAATGTAATATATGGAATCATATTCAAACCATGTGTTTGTCTACACCAGTTCACTGATATGTTCTCTTTAATTCATTTGACCCAAACGTCAGTGTAACCCACTGTAATAATGTAATTCTTTATGCCCAAAGGCTCATTAAAGCACCCATCAGGCAAGTTCCCTGTCCAAGTTATAGACAGTCTGAGACAAGGAGTTCACCAGCTTTTTTGGGAATTTCTTCCAGTGGCTAACTGGTATTGTTAATGCGTGTCATATTCCCTGTTGGAGTTTGGTGATTAGAAGCTGAGCCCACTCCACAAAAAGGGCTGACTTCTCTGAAGCGCTTTAGGTGGTTCCTTGCATTTCTATTTTTTGCGGTTTTTTAGGCCCAGAGAATGAGCAAATGTTGCTTGTCAGCAAAGCCACCACAGGGCAGGACTATTCTGATGCTCTAGAGCAAAGAATTTCCACAGAACCCCAGAATGGTTTAGGAGGGAAGGGACCTTAAAGCCCATTGCATCCCACCCCTGCCGTGGGCAAGGACACCTTCCACTATCCCAGGCTGCTACAAGCCCATCCAACCTGGCCCTGGACACCTCCAGGGATGGGGCAGCCACAGCTGCTCTGGGAAACCTGTGCCAGGGCCTCACCACCCTCTCAGGGAAGAATTTTTGCATGATTCTGGCAGTATTTGGTCAAACCTGAAAGATTAGCTTGTCCAGTATCAGCAAGGAGAGATATTTCATGGCTGGCGTATTAGGAGGAAGCACATCCTGAATTACCTTAATTCACCTTTTTACCTTGCAGATCCAAACTTCTCAGAGCAATGGACATACAGCCAACCAAAATGGTGCCAGAGCACAAAGGGAACATGCTGGGACTGGGGCTGACAGTTTGCATAGGCACGGATAACCACGTGCATGGATAACCATGTGCACGGATAACTATGGATAACCATGTGCATGGATAACTAACTGTGGATAACCACGTGCATGGATAACTAACTGTGGATAACCACGTGCATGGATAACTATGGATAACCACGTGCATGGATAACTAACTGTGGATAACCACGTGCATGGATAACTATGGATAACCCTGTGCATGGATAACTAACTGTGGATAACCACGTGCATGGATAACCACAGAAGGCTGTGGGCAGGCAGGGGAAGAGCTCATTTTGTTATGGCCTCAGGACACTGAGCTAGAATCAGTCTAACAGGAAGGTGAATGTTATTGAGCCACAAGCTTTCTCTCAGATGGTTTTCTCTTCAGAAGTTTACTTTACCTCCCAAATTAAATTTTTTGGTAATATTCAATACCTTAAAAAAAAAAAATTAAGTTGTAGAAGTGTGTCCACAGTTATTTATTACCTGCCTTGTGGTCTGAACAAATATGATTTTGTTATTCTGTGTTGTCAATAGGAAAAGCACATATGGTTTTGGTTGACAAAATTATGATAAAATTCACTGTATCCTAAAAAATGATTGAAAAGTTTGCAGATGGTTTCTGGGCATACTAGGGAGGGGGAGGATTGAATTTCAACAAAAGACGTGCCAAATTTTTTTCTCTTCTTACTGTTCACCCTGTTTCCACATCCCAGCTTTTTCCTTATTAGATATGAGGGTTAAGCAGGTATCCAGCCCAGAACTCATCTGTTTCTCTTTAGCTTTTGGCATTCCATCACACTTGGTCATGTTCACATGATGTTATACCCAGGTCCCTTCACAGATAAACATGAAATGACATCATAAGTCTCAAGTCACAAACAGCAAAACCCAATTATAGTAATCTAAAGAATTTTGCACACCAAAAATTTCATGTTTGATGAATATTCCTGATCTGAAGGTTTTCAGTTAATCTGAATCTTGTGAATCTAGTCTTCTTCTTTTTTTTTTTTTTTTAAACAAAGTTCTGTTCTCAGTTCTTTTACTCCCCAAGGGACAAAAAATTGGGGAGAGGGCCAGACCTGCCAATCCAGATCAGCAATTATCTGATTTTGGTTTGAACTGATAACCCCTTTGCCTCAGTGCTGTTCACACAGGCAAGGCAAGGCCTTCGGTGGGCTTAGCTGCAGCTGCTTGCAGAGCTTTTGCTTGTTGTGTAAAACAAAAGATCCGTGCGAGCTCCACTTTGTGCATTTCATCTCCAAAGCATCTGTACAAAGAGATTTCACCTGTTGTTGCAGAAACACCTCTTCCTTCTACTTTGTCTTTCTGGGGAGGATACTTGTTTAACTTTCTGCTTGTCCCTAGAGGCTGCAGGGACTGGAGCCCTGTGAATGTGCTGGCTGGGTGGGCTGGCAGTGGGACAGACCTCCAGGGTGCTGAAGGGAGAAGGGCCTGGCAACTGCAGGCTGAGGTCTTGAATTAACCCCCACGCACTGGGACCAACCTGCTCTGTGAAAACAACTGGTGGGGAGCACCTCTCACCTTCTCATGCTTTCCGGTAATTTGGGAACAGACTTCAACCTGTCATGGCAATTTTTCTCTCCATGATGCTCATGGTAGTTGATGATCTGCTACATCAACACCTCTAACAGCTGTTACCATGGTGTGCACACTCCACATGGTGATCAGTGGGGGCTGGAAGAACACAACCCGGGCAGGAGAGTCTGCTTTCCCCAGAAGAGGGTGGAGGGATGGTGTCCTCACTGTGTCTGAACAAGAGGCGAGCTCTGAACTCTTTCTGCTCGCTCTTTTGAGCCACATTAGTGATGGATAACCCAGAACACCCAGAATTTATTCCACTTGCCAGAGTACTTCCACCTCTGCCAAACCTGTCAGTGGCCTTCAGCGGCTGTCATCCCGCCTGCCCGGGATGTCCAGGGAACAGCAAGCCAGTCTGGAGCAGATGGATAATTACTGAAGGGAGAACATCTGGAAGGTGTCACTGGAGTGTTAGTAGCTCTCCCTGTCTATGAGCTATGCCCAAACATGTCGATAAGTTTCCCAACATGGAATTCATTTTTTCTAACAGGATACATGTGGAAGTTCATGTTTCAGCAGTGGCCAGAAGTGGCTTTTTTTCCTCTTCAAAAAGATTTGTGACCTCTTCTTCAGGCTACTGTAATGTGATTTATCCAGGTCTCCTCTCAGAGAGCACTCAGGGGGCCCAGTGGAACAGAAGACAGGAGCACAGGCTCCAGCTCCAAGTTACTGGGAGCTGTGCCCCATGACTGCACCCTCTGCCCACTGTGACGCTGGCACAGGGATGCTCTATGCCAGGGCCGTGTATCCGGAGCCACCAGGATATGCAGGGCAGGCCAAGCTGGGTAAGGACAGCAAGACTCTGTGTGCAGAGCCAGCGTGGGAGTGCAGGACACAACAGTGGGATGTTTCTCATCCCACATCTGCACCCAGCAGCTGCAGCCAGCTCTAGGCACTCTCTGCGCTCCATAAACATCTGGGACATGAAGGAAAACAGGACATGTGCCTGGTAGAGCATCCACAGAAACAGAGGTGTACATCAGTGCCTGTGCCTCCTTCCTAGAGCTGCTTTTATGCTGGAAGGGATCCCTGGGACATGGAGGGTGACAGCCCAGCACCCAGAAATGCCCATGCCCACCCAGCCATACCCATTCAGTGCAAGGGCCCCTGTTCAATGGCACTGACACACCTTCTGCACAGGCAACTATGCACCGTGCAAAGGAAAGATTTTGCAAAGCCTTGAGCACTGACCAAGGAAGGAGATGCTCCCCATGCTCACACCTGCTTCCAGCTGAGAACCAAAGCTTATCTAAAACTATTTTCTCGTTCGCATGTCTCCAAGCACGTATTAAAATAATCAGTTTAACTATCACAACGACCCCAGACAAACACAGCAGCTGGAAGATCCATAGCAACAACTCAAACATCCTTGTAGAACATGGCACATCACGTGGCTCTCCCAACACCACACCTCTGAAGGTACTTTCTCAAAGCAACCATGGGAACAGCTTGGACTGAGAGCAACACACTTTTTTTTATGCCTTGTCTGAGCTGCCAGCCTCTTTCCAGGGCCCTAAGAGGCAGGGTCAGCACTCTGCACCACTGCAAGTCCTTGGTATGATCTTTAAACCTCTAACCTACCAGTTCAGAGGGAAGAATTCTACCCAATCAACCTTCCTGATATGCAGTAAAGTAACACATTTATTTACTTGCTTGAACCCACCAATATGCTGTTCATTTCGGTGATTGATAGAATTGGGTTATAATAAGCATACTTTATTATTGAAAAATTTAATTTAAGGTTTAAACATAAAACAAATGGTATTTTCAAATCTATTTTAATGGAGACTATCAAAACCATTCCATTGCCATAAGGGAAAAATTCTGTCTCCATATCTGTTATGTATATATGCATAAAATCTTCAGCCTACAAGTCAAAGTCGCCTGTCCTTCTATCAATCCATCATTTTGAAAATAGAATACAGAAAGCCTTATTTTTTCACTTAATTTTCATTAGATTCTTGAGGGAATTAAAATAACACAATAATGGGCAAATGCTGCCACCACAAATCCAAATGACAGCAATGAATCTATTTATGGACGGAATTCAGCCAAAACTCCGGCTTAGAGTGCCAAGTACAGAGCAGACACCCATAAAAGTACTCTCAGAGCTCGACTGTGTCAGGTAGGTAAATAATCTACTTGAAATCCAGACAGGAATATGCATTCCTTTCATGGCTGGGGTTGCCTGGTGCTCACTGTGACGGACTGACCACATCCATCCTCATCCAGGGTTTCCCTGCCCAGGTGTCAGCTGCGCAATCCTCACAAGCACCGTGTCAAAGGACCCAGCCCAGCAACCTGCCAGGACACCTCTGCCCTTCCAGCAGGACTGACAGGCACCAGGTGTGTGGGGTGACTTTCTTTGTGCACTTCATACCATTCACCTCTCCTCACAGACACACTTGGAAAGATATTTGACAATATATTGAGAGAAGACTTTCATAAAGCTTTTCCCTGGCACTTTGCAGAGACCTCTCCATGGCCAGTGAAGACATCACCTCTCCCATCTTTAAAATAAAAAATTGCAAAAAGATATTGTCATGGCAGGAGAAAATCCTGAGCCCCTTCCCCTCCCCTGTCCTTCCCCATGGCTGCAGGTGCCTGCTGTGTGACACAGGTTTTTCAGCACGGTCTTTCAGCCCCATCCTCACATCTTCGTGGTTGGAAGATGCCTCTGCCCAGCTGGTGGCCCCTGAAAGGCTCCCCTGCAGCCCCAGCCAGGGCCACACGCTGAGCTAGAAGCACTCAGGGCACCACAGCTCAGCAAAGCACCATCCTGGGGTCGGGAAAAACAGATGCCCACAGCTGGCTATGCTGGCCCTGCTCTCCTCAAACCCTTGCTCTGTTCCTGTTGTTTATTTGTGGACATAGGCAAAACATGTTTTAAATTTGAATACATTTAAATAAAATGCCATGTGGCTGCCAGCTTGTTGTTGTTGGTAAGTTCAGCTTCAGCCACGCACTGAAGTTCACGTGGGAGGATTGTTCTCATTCACGTTTTCCTTAAATTTTCTTAGAACACCTCAAACCACAGCACCACATGAAAAGCACGAGGTGTTGGCTGGATGGTTTTTTGATAATTTTAAAATTACTTAAATGATGGTCTGTATTCTAATGGGGTTTGACCACTGCCCTGGTAAGTCCACAGCTTCACCTCCTCCACAAGTCCGACATTTTGCCTTGCTGCAGGAAAGAAATTCATCTTTTGCGATGACTTGTTCTTTCCCTGGATGTTCCTTTGATGCAGGTCTATTGTTTCAGGGGAAAACAAATGTATTCCTTTAGCAGGTTTGTGCCTTCAGTGGAATTTGTCTACGGAGGTTCCACTGCACAAACACAAAAAGCCCTAATAGATGCAGGCTGGGGCTGCTGCACGCAGGCACATGTCAGGTTTGATGACTGATGGTACTTACACAGATTTACACAACAAAAAGTACATTAAAAGGACGTTAAGATTGTGAGCCAATGTCACAAAAGCGTGGAAATTCACATTTCAGGATTTAAACTTCCAATATTGACATGGAATGCTGAATATTAAAATGGGCTCCCATTAGAGTGAAGGCTCTGAATAATTTTTAATCTAGACTATTAATTTCCTGAAATTTGTTGTTCTCTCTGCCTCTTAAGCCTTCACATTTTTAATTAACTTTTTGTTGTGTCCTTGTCTTGTAATTTCTGAGTTGCTCCTCCAGTATAATTACATAATATATGCAGCACGTGTGATAGCTTAATTGGAAATATTAACCACAATATGCACGGAAATCATAAAAAGCTTCATGAAACTTTGAGAGTAAATGTTTCTACAGCTTTAGTGAGTTTATAACTGGTTGCTTCCAGTATTACTCTCTAATAAAAACAATTACACCTAATGCCAGCCCAACGTGGAGTAGAATTAGGAATAAGGAGAATAATTAGTACCTACAGAATCCCTATCACTGCAATGTTATTGGTTTCAGGTGGAAAAACAGATTTAGGCACAGGCAGCCAACATTAACCCCCCTCTCTCTGATCCCCTGACCCCCTCCCTCCGGGTCTGATATTATTCCTACAAACCCCTTTTGGATCCAAAGCTTTCAGATGCTGAATTGCTCTTAGGAGATGGGGAGCACTAAAATAAATGGGAACCGAAGGTGCTTAGAAACGTGTGCAGCCTGAAGGATGCGAAGCTAAAAACAGGAAAGTAAATTGTATTTTGGTATTTTTTTGTAGCATTCAAAAAGATTATTCCCAAGTTTATGCCAGGTCTTATCCTGCTGTCAGCTCTCTCAGGCTATTTTACAAGACTTCCGAGGAAAAGTGTGAGCAAACCCAATGTGCTGTAACTTTAACTCACAGCCTTGCTGCAGGAATATGCAAGTTAAACCAGTGGATAAAAAAACTACCCCCATAATGACTACTTGCTCTGCTCTGAAAGAGCCTGGGACAGAGGGAGGGAGAGAAGGACAGGGAGGAAAGCAGAGTGCAATGAGATAAAGCAGAAACTGCTATTTTGAATACACTTTATGTTTGCTAATTCCATTTCTATCCCTCCAGAAGTGAGGCTCCATCTTAAAGCACACTGCAGCCATTTTACCTTCACCAAGAAGGAACAGAAAATAGGATTCTTCCTCAAATAACCCTGAATATGGTTCATGGGCTGATGGGACCTAAGCAATGGCTAATGGATGATTAGGGCCAGAAGCAATTAAAAAGAGGAATTTTCTTAATATCTCAAGACAACTCTGTAACTCCAAGGCCAAAGGAGCTGCCTGTCTCCAGAAGCGTCCCCACATTTCTGTGTTAAACTGGGATTGCAGTTCATCAGCCCTTAGACCTATTATTTCAAAATACAATAATTTATTGGGTTCCATATTTGTTGAATTTGCTTTCCTGCCTGCAGCAGCTTCACTTCAGATGAGCACAGTGTCTCCCATTCCCTTCCAAGGGCAGCGCCTGGCAGCCTGCCATCCTGTCAGGGCACCGAGCGGCAACACCGAGCACGGACCCCGGCACGGGAGAGAAAACAGGAGGCAACACGTGGAAGAGGACCAGGGGAAATGCCTCGGTGGTCAACAGCAGAGAGGTGGAGGTGGGACACACATGTAGAATGTGAAACGAGTCTTGCACATCTTGTGTCCGTAATGCAGGACATGCCAGAGGCTCTCCAAGGCGCCAGTGAAAGAACCTGCACCAGGCACACGCCGTGCCCACAGAGAAGGACATTGCTAGCACAGGCCCCTCCCAAGGCTGGCTGGGGCTTGGCAAGGCGTTTTCCAGAGCCTGAGGGAAAGCACGTATGCTCTTTATCTGTTCCCTGAGTGGATAACGAAGGCACAGGTCTGCTGTGCTCCGGAAACAGTCTCGGGTTCTGAGAGTGGCAGGGAGAGCATCAGAGATAAGACTATTGGTGAAACAATGGGCGTTTCTGGCCATATTTCATGTCCCTGGATCAAAGTCCACTATTCCTTTTCAGGCACTCCTAAAACTGGGGTTTGAGATTCAGAAGAATACCATTTCTACTGAAGGGAGTTGTCTAAGGAGTATCTCAGGTGGTTAAGCATTTTTTTCCCACCAGAAAGTAAAATGAACACAGGTTATTAGAAGGAATTGTTTTCCTCCTCATAGAAAAAACCACACACACTGAAATTTGGACACAATAATCCAAGATGTGACAGAAAAGAGTCAAACACTCCAACTAGATTGTCTCATGGCTGGATGGCCGTGTTTACTTGCAAGCAACTTGGGAATCCTGATCTGAGCAGCTCCCAGAGCCAAAGCCTTTAAGGGGCTGAAATTTGGGGTTATCCTAAGAAGCAGATTTCAGCCTCCACTCTGACTAAAGCTAGCATTACCAGAACAGTGGCAAGTGCTCGTCATACCGAGCTTCAGCAGAAGAGCACTATCAGTAATACTAAAAGCCATGCTGTAGCTGACAAATTGTTATGGCAGAGCACAACAGCATCTCCCAAGCATCCCCACACTGCCCAGCCCCGAGTTTGGCTCCTTTCCCACACCGCCTCCATGTCCCAGCCGGCAGACACCGAGTCGTCCTCCCCTGCAAGGCTGACAAGGGCACTTTATTCTTTCCAGGTGTCCTGCCCTGGCTTATTTATGGGCTCACTTTCTTCCCTAGTGTGAGAAACCCAAGCTTTTCGCCAGCTGGGAAGGATTGGCAAGACACATTTGGAAGGGGAAAAAAATTAGCGACACTTTTTTCTCTCCAATCTTTGCTCACCTTATCAGCAGGGAATTTTCCAGAGCCTCAGCATCTGCCCCCACAAGCAACAATGCACGACGGTGCTGAAACATGGTCACATCTGATAAATCTGGGCTCCGGCTTAGTATAAACCTTCCATGAGGAACACAAAGGAAGCCAGACTGGTATTTGTCTTCTCCAGGGCTTTGGTAAAATCACAGCAAGCCCTACACAGCCCAGGTGCCATTGCATCTCTTGCAGGCCTGATAAAGTCACCATCTCCTGTTCCCAAGCCAGTGTAGCAGGGATGGAGAAGAGAGGTCCTCTTCAGCATCCAGCAGCTCCCGACAGCCCAGGAGCCTAGTAACCCCCCAGCTGGATGAATCTCATTTTTCAAATGGAAATGGCACAACAGAAAGAACCAGTTGTGCATCACCAGTGGCTCCTCCAGCTGTAAATTCACACCAGCAGCAAGGGGTCTTTTCCTTTGCTGGAAAAGGGACACAGAGAACATGCTGCAGCAGCTTCATGAAGCCAAGAGAATCCCTGTGGGACCAAACCAAGGCGAAGTTCAGCCATGTTGGACAGAGCCCACGGGGCCTGTCCTTATCACCAAACTCCTGCCCTTGGGCTCTTGGTCATCAGAAAGGTGACGTGGGAAACATGCCAGGAGCTCAGCTTTGAAGCACAGAAGCATGAAGACCCTGGAGAAGTTGTTTCTTGAAAGAAAATTAATCTTGGGTTTATCAAAATGAAGTGTCAGATACCTTTATGCTGATGCGAGAGAGATCCTATCCTGCTTGGTTAATGGCAGGTTATTCTTTTTCCTACGCTGTCAACTATTGTTACTGATTGTTAATAGCATTAATATTTCCATCACTTAATTTATTTCATTAATCCCATTCAAGTTTACCATTCCCAGCATATGAACTGTAAATAGCAATAATAATGCCATCAAGGTTAATATCAGTGATGCTGAAGGGTATTATGTAAAACACAGGCTGTGAGGAGCAGCGAGACAGGCGCCTATAAAACCTGCCCGCGCTAGCGGGGGGTGGGTTAAACAAAGGTCTCGCGCAGATTTACGGAATTGCGTTATCTTCTGGAAGAGGTGAAGATTTAATACCCAAAGCCTCCTTTAAATTTCCTATAATGTTCCTTTCTATCCCTTGACTGTAAAAATACAGCCAGAGACATCCATAAGGAATGGCATTTTTAGCTTAAATTATTAAAAGTCTAATAGTGGTTTCAGTTTGCTTCTAAAAGCAAAAGCAATGGCAACAGACAGTTTGTCCCCCTTTAAATCCTGACGTGCAGGTGTTGGGGTGACTCCAAGCAGTGCAAGGAAAAGGTCTGTAACAGAGAACAGGATGAACAAAATTATTGATGTCCCCTGAAAGCCAAATGCAGGGTGGGAAGGGGGAGACAGCAACCAGAGGACTCTGAAAAGCAAGAAACCCACTGTGCTGGCCATGGGGGGGTTTCTGGACACTGTTCCCAGACAATTCCATGACACTGCACACCCAGGGTTGCCCTGAGCCCAGCACATCGGTGACTGAGAGAAGCAGCCATCCCATCAGCACTACCATACCTGCAGTATTTATTACCTCAAAAATGAAAATACATCTGCTACCTAAAGGCTTATCAGCAATTAAAAAGCTAGAATACTTCTACAGGAACAACCATTCTCACAACTGGAAAGCTCACAGCCCCGAGGAGACGCGGGTCCTTCGTGTGCATCATCGTCATATCCAGGTAACCCAGCACATCAGTGCCCTCCTCCCACAGGGGACAAGGCAGGAAGCAGAGGGGAACCCTCCAGGGACGTCCCTGTTACAGACCCGGCAACCTCAGGATATATTTGCTAATGTTGCTTTGGAAAAAAAGGGGGTAAAAAAGATTCAAGAATGAGAATTTAAATCCTACAAGAATTTTGGGAGAATAAGGGAGCGACTGGTAAAGAGACCACTGAAAACAGGGGCTGAGGGAGAAGCGGGGAAAGGGCTCTGTTTGCCCCTCTGGGCAAATCCATCCTCTGGGATGGATTTCTGGAGATAAAGAACACATTGGCTTCCTGCACCCGGCCAGTGGGATTGAGTATTCACACCACTGGATCTGGGAGGAATTTGTAAAAGAGCCGGAGCTATAAAATACCTTTCTGCTCCTTTTTCATGGATGCTGCTGCTGGGGGTGCAGGAGTCTGCCAGGGCAGAGAATGGAAAAGGACGTTTGCCATGGAGGACGGCTTCGTCCTGCGCTGGGAAGTGGCCCATCCACACAGACCCTCCTTTCTTTGTTACATCTGCCATGCCTTGAAGAATTAAATTAGATATACAAGGGGGAAAGAGAGAGGGAGAGAGGGAGGGCAAGGGAGGGAGGGAGAGAGGAAGGGAGGGAGGGAGGGTGAGAGGAGAAAAAAGGCTCAGGCAGGAATATATTTCCTATGTCTGGATAAGGGGAAGGATTCGAGGTAATTGCTTGCTTTTCTCATTGTTCTCAGCTGCCAAGCAGAGATTCATAGAGTGTCTGCAAAGATCTCTCTCTTTTTTCTTTTCCTTCTAATTCTTCACCCCCCCTGAACCCCCATCTGTCCCGATCCCTATCCCTCCCCTTCCTCCTGCTTATTCCACCCTAGGAGGAAAAAAAAAAAAAGTAATTTGTCTGTTTTATTTATGATGCAATGAAGGTATGCTGAACGCATCGGGATAACCTGACACTGGTCAAACTATCTGTCAGCAAAGAAGAACTGCCTTCATACTCCAGCGAGTGCATAATTTAACCATTTCTCTCCCGGAGGCCAATGCCAGCCCATCCATTCCCAACACGAGGGTTTGTCACTGCTCCCTCCACGATCAAACACGGCGTTGTTGGCAAAAACCAGCATTTGACATGTTTTCAATCAACCCTTTATCTTCTCATTTTCGCTAGTCATATACAGATTGTCTGCATGTAATAAAACTTCTCCTTGGAAAAACAGAAAATTATTTGAGATATTCAGATGAAAGCCAGGTCCCAAAACAAGATGGAACACACAAATCTGCCAGCTAGGAAACCAATTCAGGATGGATTTAGGACCCAGATAGAGCCAGACAATTGGATGCTGAGTATGGGGAAGAAATAGTAATGCCTCAGGTCTGAGAGAAGTACAGCTAATCCTTTCCTCCTGATGCACGGGGAGCAACGGCTTCAGCTCGGGGAGAAAATGCAACCCATCCAGTGAGCAGGGTGAGAGGGAAACAGGAGCTAAAGGAGGGAGAAAGCCAGAGAGAAAAGCAGAAAATAGTAGCAAATAATATTCTGGAAGATTAGAAATGTGAACCTAGAATAAAAAATTTAAAATAAATAAAATTAACTGCATATGGTTCTGTTGTTGTGGGGTTTTTTGGTTTGTTTTTTTTTTTAAATTCCAACCAAACAAAAATAATCCACACAAGCCCTGTTGAAATGGGATGGAGCAAAGAGGGGAAGGGAATTACTACTGTCATCCCACCATTATAAATTAGTGCCGATATCTTTCCATGACTCCCTGTACGGCACGGGGGGAGCATGTGTGAGCACGCTGGCTGAGCCGGTGCCAAAGGGGCCATTTTCCAGCACGGACATTTCCCATCCCCACCAAGGGGACGGGGGATTCCCAGGCAGCTCCCCGTATCCCCAGAGCTGGGCTGCAAGTGAGGGCAGCTCCCAGTATGAGACAGAAAGGACAGGGCGATTTTGGACAGATTTTTGGTATCACCACAACCACGGCCCTCAGGATCGGCCCTGGCCGCGTGTTCCTGCAGCGGGAAGCACTGCCAGGCAGGACTGCCGGAGCCCGGGGCTGAGCACACCCGCAGCATTCTGATGTTTAATAAACGACAGAAGAAAGTATAAAATAAATAAGAAGAGATTTTGCCCTCTAATGCGATGCATGCAAGAGGGATCAGGGCAGAACTCCAGGAAATGAGAGCTTTGACGAATAGCTGCTGCTCGGGATCTTATTTATTCCTGATACACCCCAGCCTCGCCGCCACAATCAGGAAAAGATTTTATGAATGGGAATATCTGTACAAGAGGGAATGTGACATGGAAGGGAGATAATAGGAAGGGTCAGGTGAAAGCCAAGAGGCGGCTCCTGGGCTGGGCAGTGACACTGCAGGACACCCCAGGGCCACTGTCCGAGGCCACTGTCCGAGGCCAGCCGCTTTCTCCCATGGCCAGGCTGCTCACACCGATCTGTTTGGGAAGGAGGGATTGCAGATTTCAGTTCTGGGTTTATTCTGCATCCCTGGGAAAGCAGCAACTGGAATTCACATATATTTTCCTTTGTGAGATTATTTAGGAGTCAGTCCTTACAGCTATTTGTGCACTTACCTATCAATATACAGGTATGAAACACACACTAAGATGAAAACAAATATATTTGGCAAAACATAGAAACAGAGATATAATTTGTATATGGAGAAGCAATTTATAGAGAATGAGATTCTGTAGCAGATCAGAAACAGGCACATGCTGTTTTTCCTGTCATTCAGGAAATCCCACATCCACACAAAAATGATGACCAATCAAGTTTTTCACACAAAAATTGCTCCCTAGTAATTAGTATATCTGGTAATAAAAAGGATGTCCTTTTTACTTCCTTGTTCACCTGTATTTTTTCACCAGGGAATGAAGAAATACCATGAAATTACAAGCAGCCACACTCCTTTTCATTCACAACAATTTTAAATATTAAAATACAAGTGGAGGTCAACCCGGCAGGCACAGATTTTGTAGCCAAATCACAACTAAAACCAAAATTAGTTAAAACAATTTAATTGTGTTCAGAAAAGGTACAATGAGACTGAAATATTCTGTGTCTGTTTTTAACTTGTACCAATTCTTAAGTCTGAGTCCTAAACCTGTGAACAGGACACCCATATCTAGAACAATGTAAAGGAAGGAGTCCCAATAACATCATCCTAATTCCGAACAGGCTGAGTCACCTCCTTAAATCCACAGGTAAAACCTACTGAAATAAAATTCCAAGTCTTTTCAACTGACAAGGAACTGCACCGTTCTGAAAGCTGATTTCTCTTCAGGATTTTTTTGCAATTTGTGTTTGCCAAACCAGCCGGGTTATTCCAGGGGGGAGACGGGATCGGCTTTCCATCTGCCCGGGGTTCCTGCAGAAACCTGACAACCCTCCTCCACGAGCCCCTCGTTCAGTAACTGCTCTGCCATTTGGGGTTGTTTCTTTTTCACCTGACTTGGTTCCACAGAGCTCAAACCACACATTTAAAAATGGATTGGAACGTCCTGAAACAAAATTTGTTATTAACAATAATTCTCCCATCCCTCCTCCCCATAACACTGAGCACAGATACACCGATAGGAGGGAATTTACTCAAAGCAGTAATATTTTAATCAGTAACTTAGAGCAAATGAAAATCACACTTCATAAAAATCATACTTCATAAATTATGTTTGTTAAAACATGTTTTGTAAAAAGTCATCCTTGATAAAATAAAAGAACTTTCGTTCCATTTCAAAATTATTGATTTTTTAAAAGAAAAGTAGAAAATATTTGCAGAGAAAAAAAAAAACAACAAACCAAAAGGACTAAAACAGGTAGCAAAAAAACCCTTTAAAAATAAATTCACAATTCTCATCAGCAATGTAAAAATTCTCTGGAATATGGATTTCTATGACATCCAGACCTACATTTGCAGAGCTGGCTCTGAGGATATTTTTGTTTACGTGCTCCTTTGCTGTAATAAAAGCAAATAATAAAATGCTAGAGCTATTTACTGGAACACATCCATGGGGGTTTTTCCACCTTAGATGAGTGATGGGCATAGACGGTGCCAGACCATTTCTACCCAGGTTTAAAATAACCCTAAACAATTTCTATAATCTGTTTTCAAGGGCAGCTTGTTGGTAATATGAGATTTTTTCCACAAACTCCAGAATACTTAATTCCTAAACTGTTTTATCGTTTGGCTGCCGAGTATTTCTTTCTCAGAGATGTACTTCAGAGCCTCGCACGGAGAGATCCCGATACTTCCCTGGCTGAGCTCTTTGTAAGTCTGCCCCTTTCCCATACAGAAGCATGGAAGAAGCACACAGAATAAAGGCTGCCTCCCAGGGCTGTGACAGCCCACGCTTGGGGCTGCAAACCAAAAATAATTCTCTGTATTTGCCCCACTCTGTTGGCTTTTCCCTTTCTGGGATGTTGCCTTAATTAAGGCTTTTGCCACTCTCATCTCCATTGCTATTAAATTTTAACCCTGACATGCAGCCTTTCCTTTTTCCACCCACTTATGATTCCTGTTACTGCAGCCCCCGGCCCCCCACGTCCCTCCAGCCTCTCACTCCCCACATTGGATTTTTTCCTCCTTAAATCTCGGGCTCTTCCCGCTGGCCTTGTGCACTACCAGAGAATCATTTGCTTTCATAATTTACATTTTTTTCTCTCCATCTCTCAGGGTTTAGCAGGGGATGCTGCTGGACGCAGCCTCGCTGCGGGTGCTGTTCGTGGATGGCGAGTGCCCTCTGCAGGAAAACACCCCCAACCAGGAAAAACCCTTGGAAATCCGGGAAAACAGGAGCAAAGAACTCCTGCTTGATTATGATTTTTACTCATTTCGTTCGTACACAGACCATCAGCACTGCTGGTCCCTGAGATGAACTTCCCCAAGCTGCTCCATCCCTCTCAGCCCCACGGCCACATCCCAGCCCATTCCATAAGGAACCAGATCCAAGAAGGATTTTCCTTTCTCAGGTAATGTTTTCTGGCAGGCTCTAAAATTTCTGTCACACTATTTCAGAGCACAGACACAGGATTCCTGCTTTTGCTGCAGCAAAGCTGCACAGGATGGATTTTTTTTCTTAGTTTTTCCCAAAAAATAAGCTCCTTAGGAAATTCCAAATCAAATCCTGCTTAGACCCCTGTCCAGAACGACAGCCTTTGCTGTGGGTGCCCTGCTTGGTCTCCTTCTTAAACAGCAAGTTCTAATTAGGTTTTATATATGTATTGATAAAATCAATGCAAAGCATTGGCTGGGAGAAAGCTCAAGTGGCAGATTTAAATCAAATAGAAAATAAAGTAATAATTTTAAAAACCCAACAAAGAGAACACTTTTAAGGCAGGTCTCTGACCAGGGCCTCCTGAAAGCTTTTTAATCACAGGCCAGGTCCCACACAGGGACCCCACTGCCACGGCCATCCCCAGCCATGACTCCATCGCCAGCCACGACCCCAAGCCGTGTATCTTGTGGCAGAGGGTGGGATTAGCAAAAAAACCCTTCTCTAAAGGAAAAGCATTTTGAAAGACCTCGTCCTTTCCAAGAGCTAATAATGCCTGTGCAGCACAATAGGCATCGCTCACCGTGCCACGGGCAGACTCCCAGGCTCCTTTCTCTGTCTCCCCCTTTTTTAAGGATATCACTTATGCAAACCTCACCCGGCCTCTGCCTCGAGATTGTATATCAGAGCAGCAGGGGGGCTGATGAAGTGCTCATTTTTTTACATCAGTCTTATAAATTGCTCTCCCCATTAATTGTTTCCATGGAAACAATGCATTTGGCTTGGATGGGGATCCTGAAAAATTTTTAATGGGATTCTTAAAAATGTGCAGGAAGCAGGTGGGGGGTAGAGGAGGTGCTCTCAAACACCCTCAAAATAGATCCAGCCTAAGTTCTACCAACATGTGCTGTTAATTGCTTGTGGCCCAAAGCTGCTGAGCCTGGAGTCAGTTGAGGATCTGAAAACATTATTCAAATGACCAGGAAAAAAAAGCACCAAAAGGGCAAGTACAGATTACGTGACAGCAGAGATGAGAATTTCCAAACACCTCCTGGCAAAACACAGCCATGAGACCATGACCAAATAACAATTCTTTAATGTCACAGCCTTAACTAATAATTTAAGCATGAGCAGTCCTTGATAACCCATCAGATCCTCCAGCGAACGCGGTGCTCTGCGCGGAACCGCTGTGCTGACAGGGACAGCAGTAGTGACACGGCCGTGCACACCCACCTTCCCCTTCCCCACTCTTCCTACGCCTGAGAGGATTTTTCTTTTAATTTTTTTTTTTTCCCCAGCAGGGAAAGTATTTGTATTACAGGGTATGAAACTAGTCCAACATGCAAGCTTATTTAATTTGGAAAATGTGTGGCTAAATGCCACTTGTTATGGGATTAGTTAACAGCTGCAAGTCTGCTACTGTGGAAAGAATTTTTTTTCAAGGGAAAGAAAGAAAGAAAAGGATTTAACTGCGAGCTGCCATGTGCTGTCTCCTACGTTGTGTGTGGATTTTTGAGTTCCATCGGGGGTCTCAGCTCTCGGTGGGGTTGTCCTCACTCCACTGTCGGCTGAAGCCATCTACACTTACACTAGCTCCTCCCAAGTAGCTCCAAGTGTTAGCAGCGAGCCTGAAACCCAGCCCCGGAGCTGCCCGGCATGTTCAGAGGAGCCAGCCCAGCCCCACGGCGTGATCAGCAGCAGCTCTGGCCTCACTCTGGCACGGCTGGCTCGGCCCAGCCACCCTCTGCCTGCAGTCACAGACACCCACAAGCGTCAGGTTACTGGCAGCTCTCAAATTATACCTCCAGCTAATCCCGCAGTGCAGACAGGCTCTAAATTACTTGTTAAAAATCCTGTCCTCGCCCTGAGTGTCCTCTGGTGTCCTCCATCACTAAGTGCTGCTAATGAAGGAGCAGATCATCTTTAACACATCAGTCACACAAGCCAAACCCACCAGTCACTTTATTTTCCATGACCTCCCTGCATGACCAGAACAGATATTTCCATGCAGATGCCAAGAAGCAAGTTCCTAAATCATAACTTGCTCTTCCCAGTCCCAAAGTGCTTCTCATTAGTATCCCATTGCTGTCCTCTTTCCTACTCAGGAACAACTTACCGTAGAATCATGGAACAGTTTGGGTGGGAGGGCACCTTAAAGCTCATCCAGAGCCACCCCCAGCCACGGGCAGGGACATCTTCCACTAGCCCAGGCTGCTTCAAGCCCCGCCCAACCTGGCCCTGGGACACCCGCTGGGATCCAGGGGCAGCCACAGCTTCCCCAGAGCTGAGGCCCTTTGTCAGCCTCAGCTGTTGGCTATTAACCACAAATCTGGTGCTTGATTCCAGGCTCAAGGGAGGACACACAGCCACTCCAGGAGCTGAGAGGAGCAGCCATCTCCCAGGGAAGAAGCCACTGCACATCTTCACCTTGGAGAGGCATGAGGAGGAGGATGGCTGGGAGGGAAGGAAACCCACTGCTGAGCACAGCAGCGTTGAGCTGTGCACAGCTCTGACAGTGTTGCTTCCCATTCCAGGCTCTGCACCTCTGCTCAACCTACAGCACAAGAGCCCAAAAGATTTTCGTGGCAAAAGCCGTAACAAAGGAAATAAATCCGTTTGTCACCCCCTACGACAGATGTGACCCAAATTATCTTTGCAGAAGATGTATCCTAGTGGATGTACTGCTCTGGGGGCAGGAGGACTTTGTGCTTCGAGGCATCTGAGTGAGCCACAGCAGGGAGGAGGACAAAGGGGTTGGCATCAAACCCCTGAAAAACTGCCTGTGCCTGCAGCTGTCTCAGATCAGTCATCTCTGAGCAGAAGCCACTGTGTGTTTCTCCCAAGGCTTTGGGGGGCTTTTTCCAGCCCTCAGACCTCTGGAAGTCCATCTCTCCACCTTAGAGCTTCTAATAGAAACCACAAATGGGAGTTTCTTCAAGAATAATTTGAAGAAGGTGCTTTGCAGCCTCTCCTTGGAGAGAGGAGAGCCTGGACGAGGCCTGAGCTCACCAAACCCCATGTATCAGCTTCAGCCAGTCTCTGCAGAACTGCTGCTATGTATCCTAGCTGAAATTTTGTTTCAATCCTGTATTTATTCCCATAATTTAGAGACAACACAAAGATATTCACATCACACGGCATGAAAAATTCCTCTTTGGCTGTTTCTTCTGGATACCATAACCTGATTACTTTCATGTCACACGCACACAACAAATGATCACATTGTGCTGACACACACCCCGCAATTACGTGGACACAGAGGGATGTCACGTGGCATTTTTCTGCTGGAAGTGATACCCTGAATGGGGGAGAACAGAGGTAACTGGACCAAGTTGCTTAAAATCACATTTCTGTTAAACCAGTGCCAAGTCCTTGGCCAGAGCCTGAGTGAGTGTGCATCTGCTCGGCACAACCAAGACCAGAGTATGCAGGAAAAGCTTCTTCCTTGCTGAAGATCACCAAACCAGAGGTACAGCCAGGCTCCCCTGTGGCTGCACACCCCTGGAAAGAGAGCGAGTGCAGGACGATGGGGTGTGGTGGCTGCCCCGGCAACATGAGCAGGCAGAGGCTGTGCCTGTAGCTTTGTGCTCAATGGCCCCAGCAGATTTGTAATACTGATGAGCACGTTGTGCTGAGACAAGGTATCAGCAGAGGGGCTGGGAAAGACCTTTGAAAGATCTTTAAAAAGCACTGGAGATAAAAGCTACACATACACTTTAAGTGTATCGATATCTCATTCACACTGACTAGCGGCAAACCAGCCCAGGGTTCCTGGTACTTTACAGGGATGCATAAGCTGGATTTGCCATTTCCGTTAACAAATATAATCCCCCCCAATAAAATTTTAAATAAATGGGGCATTATGACTCTTTTCACAGGCAAGGCTCCCAGAGTTACATGTGAGTGCTCAAGCAAGCACTCCCAGCCTTGTGCTCCTGGGTATATCTTCACACAGCACAGACAGGGAGTCCCTGTCCTGCAAAGAGCATCAGCACATTGAAACTTCAGGCACATCCCCAGCTCCACTGGGACCTGTACGCTGCAGATGCTACAAGTGGAAAGCAGCACGCAGAAGAAAACTGTCATTTCCTTCATTTCCTTTATCTTAAAATGACCCACACTAGATAAATTATGTTTCTCGTAACTCTACAGCAAAATTTTTAGTTTTTTGTAGTTCCTTTTTTAAAATGACAGAACAAAAATCCTTGTTCCAAAGCTGGAGGTTTTCAGCCTCCCTTCCCTGGGGGGGTCTAGTGAAAGTTTTTGCCATTTGTCCACATTTAAAGCTGGGTCCACTTTAAGAGAAACAAGTGAGAACTGGGGTTTACCATTTCAGAAATGGAAATTATTTACCCTCAAGACAGTAAAAGATCTTTTAAACCTTGCTGATGCAGGGGAGGAAATGGGAAGGTTACAAATGTAAACCTCCAGCCCTGCACACCCAGCCCCGCTCCTGCTGGGGTGTGGAGTTTGCTGAAATCGATACAATTTCTCACCAGCACAGTCACACATCACAGTTCCACACCTGCATCTTTTATCAATGCAAAAGTTGCTTTCAAGAAGAAAACATTCTTCACAGCAAATTCAAAGTTTACCCAGTTTAAAAACTATTTAATAGAATCATGGAATGGTCTGGGTGGGAAGGGACCTCACAGCCTGTATTATTCCACCACTTGCCATGGGCAGGGACACCTTTCACTGTCCCAGGCTGCTCCAAAGCCCTGTCCAGCCTGGCCTTGGACACTTCCAAGGATCCAGGGGCAGCCACAGCTGCTCCGAGCACCCTGTGCCAAGGCCTCACCTCCTTCACAGGGAAGAAATCTTTCCCAATATCCCATCCATCCCTGCCCTCTGGCAGTGAAAAGCCATTCCCTGTGTCTGTCCCTCCATCCCTTGTCCAAAGTCCCTCTCCTGGGAGCCCCTTTAGGCACTGGAAGGGGCTCTAGGGTCTCCCTGACCTCCAAGCTGAACAATCACAATTCTCTCGGCCCCTCCTCAGAGGGAAGGTTTTCCATCCCTCTAAATATCTTGGTGACCATCTCTTCTCCCACCTCATGAAGTCACACAAAGCAAATCCTAACTGCTCACCAGAAAAATGAGAGCTATTTGCTAGTGCCCTGATAATGTTTAAAAAGATATAGTCAAACATCATGCTAAGTAGAGGCCTGATAAACGAAAGTCCATCTCTTACACTAACCTTCGAGGTAAAATTAATAATTAATTAGAAAAGCCAGGACATGGAATGATTGCTATCAATATTTTAATGCTTTTACTGCTAATTTCATTCTCCCTCCATATTCTACTGCTGGAGAAGCAGAAGAGCTTTGTGTGTGCTTTCAGTGCAGCCCTGCCTCAGGGCCAGCGCTGGAGGAGCAGTGTCACCCACAAGAGTGCCCCAAATGTCCCTGCTGCCAGAACCCAAACCCAGTGTCCGTGCTTTGTTACATGTGTCTGGCACCAGCACCCTCCAGCCTTCCACAGCATCAGCTCCAAGCCAGGGCCACCCTCATGGAGCCAGCAGGCAAAACTAGGAGGGGTTTAATGAAGATAAGCAAAATGCAACTGAAATCTTCCCCAAGCATTAGAAATATCTATTCCCTCTCCTACAACACAGCAAGGAAAACTTTGGCCCAAGAGGAAAACTGCTGGGAAAGTTGTGAGGAGGTGATTCCATGCGGGTGCCAGGGCCCAGGAGCAGAGAGAAGGCAGTGGGCAAAGGAAGGGAAACAGTGCTGCCCCCACTACTAGAAGGCAAAGTGTGTCCTGCCTGCTTTATTTACTCTTTATTAGTCTAATGAGGCTGTTTCCTGGGAGTTTAATTACCATAATAGAGACAATTCCTTTCTTAACCCTCTTTACAGCCTGGAAGAAAAAGGGCCTCTGACAGAGGAATGTGGAACATGAGCAACGCTGTGTTTGCATCAGCCCGAGCAGAGCCCCGACACCTCAGGCACGTGGCCACAAACCTCCCGCCCGTGCGGGGGTCCCTGCTGTGGGGGGGTCCCAGCCAGGCTCCACCGCCCGCCCTCACCCCAGCACCCCGGGAATGGCCGAGCTGCAAGGCAGCGCCACAGAGCTCTGCTGCAGAAAAATTAAGAGCACATGATTAATGCTATATAAAATGTGTGGGTTCCCAGCCCTTTGAAATCATACCTCTTCATCATTTCCATTTACAGTTTACTAATGAAATTAGATATGGTAAAGGGTTCCTTTCTTTCTTTTTTCCCTTAAATTGACTGTACATTTTTTTAGAGTTAAATCAACATATTTTCCATTCCATATTCAGCAAGAAATCGGACAATTAAATGTGAGGGGGTTTTTTCTGCTGCTGCTAAGAGATATTTCCATGGTGTTGCCATAATACATACAGCAATTTACTGTATTAGACTTCCATGTCTGCTACTCTGCACAACAGATACAACAGATCAGATTAGAACAAGGTAAAGAGGCAGCAAGGATGAAAAGCACCAGACCTAAGAGGAGAAAACACACAGGCTCTGAAAAGCCACAGCAGAGCTGTGCTCACCCAACCACAAGGCTCTCCCAGCCCACTTCATGCTCAGCTACACAATCCAGACAACACTCTGCAAAAGCAAT
Organism: Acrocephalus scirpaceus scirpaceus; assembly: GCA_910950805.1. Classification (NCBI taxonomy): domain Eukaryota; kingdom Metazoa; phylum Chordata; class Aves; order Passeriformes; family Sylviidae; genus Acrocephalus; species Acrocephalus scirpaceus. The sequence continues at coordinate 764,876 of OU383783.1, forward strand.
TGCTAAACCCAGAATAAACCTGTGCCAGAGCACAAAATCCAAAACAAAAAATCCTCGCCTAATTTTCTTCTAATCCAGCCTCACAGAAGGGATAAGGCACGAAGTCCTGATTCCTGGGCACTATAGTGTTGATGACAGGAAGCCATTAAAATATCACTGTGAGGTCACAATCAAATTAAATGAGGGTAGAGACAAGGGTCATGCTGGTGTGACACATGCACAGTGTCCAGGTGAGTAACATGCCATGTCCCCGTGTGTTACACACATGTCATGCCCACTGCAGCCCCAGCTCAGTCCCTGCCAGGACATCTCTCTGGCATTGCTGGCCTCTGGGGACCACTCACTGAGCACTGTCCAGCAGTCATCAGGAGGGAATTCTCAGATTCTACTTTTCAAAAACAAGGGTTGGAACGGGTGTTTACACAGCTGTCACCTTAACTAACACTGGAACTGTAAAATGCAGGTGAAATGAAATAACTAAAGGCATTTCCCCTGAAATTCTGATCGCAGAGTTGCCCCAAGAGCAACAAAATTTGGGAGCCTCACATTCCGATGCCACATGTTTAGATGAACGCTATCTTCTCTGCACTGCAGTTTGAAGGTTTGGGCTTGGCAGGAAGAAACTGCACTCTCACTAAAATTCATCCATGGATATCCCCTTTGAACGCTTCTTGGATGGTTATTTTCACTAACATTGTGTTTATTAGCAGAACAGAGGGAGGACTGTAAAGCAGGATCACGGGAGAGTTTGATTTCCAGGCAGTGATGAATGGCAGGGGAGGCCAGGTCACCCGGCTGCAACATCAAAGGGGCGACTGAACCAGCAGCACACTTGAAGTTAGTTAAAATGCCATCACCATTTTCTGAGTTTTGCTTTTTTCTTACATTTAAAGAAATTATATTCCCTAGTGCTGGCCTCAGCCATTATTTCCAGGTCTCTGATGATACCCAGGACTCTATAAAGGCATTACCTGCTGGCATGCCAAGGAGGATTTGCCACATGGTTTAATTGTGATATGATGCGCTCCGGTCCTTGCCATGTCATTTAAAGAGCTTCAATAATGCGCTTAATGCGCATGGGCCTGCCCCATCCTAAAGCACCAGGATTAAACTGCCAAGGCATTTGTGTGGGTCTGGTTCCCTTCGGACTAAAACTGGACAGATTCTTTCAGAGCTCTGCCCTCCTTTTCTGTCAACACGGAGTGACGAACCAGGTGTTCTTGGGGTAGCACATGGCAAGAGACGCAAGTCCTAAGCCTTGGAGCTGAACCAGACACGGGCTAAAGAAATACAGTTGTGTACTGTATACACAGTTAGCAAAGGTAAAAGCAGTCTCAAACCGACTACTAAGCACAAGATATCCCAGACTGCTCTGGGTTAGAAGGGACCTTAAAACTCATCCAGTGCCACCCCCTGCCATGGGCAGGGACACCTTCCACTATTCCAGGTTGCTCCAAGCCCCGTCCAGCCTGGCCTTGGACATTTCCAGGGATCCAGGGGCAGCCACAGCTTCCCTGGGCACCCTGTACCAGGGCCTGCCCACCCTCACAGGGCAGAATTGCTCCCTAATATCCCAATTAACCCTGCCCCCTAAATATGTGCATTCAATATACCTAAATAATTAACATGTGCATTGAATGAACCAAATCCTCAGTCAAATCTTATTAAAGACGGGTGGAACACAGAAGACCTGTGGTAGATCACACACACCTGCTGGGGCCTCTCCTGCGGCCGGCCCCTTCGCCGGCTCCTCCATCCGCGGTTGCTCAGCGGGGCTTTGGCTTTCTCTGGCGTGTCCTTCCTGCACAAGTTCGCCTTCCCTGGAGAAACGGACCCATCCTTAACGCGTCCATCTCTTCCATCACGACGTTTAAACACTAAAAGTCGGTGCTATTTGTAATTAACCGGCTCTCGTGTGCGCCGCGTTCCCACCGTGCCGAGCCCGCTCCGGTACCCGCCGGTTTCGGCCGTTGGGAGCCAGCGCGTGCCCCCTCACGGAGTGCGGCACGTGACCCCTAACGGACCACGGCGCGTGCCCCCTCACGGAGTGCGGCACGTGACCCCTAACGGACCGCGGCGCGTGCCCCCTCACGGAGTGCGGCACGTGACCCCTAACGGACCGCGGCGCGTGCCCCCTCACGGAGTGCGGCACGTGACCCCTAACGGACCGCGGCGCGTGCCCCCTCACGGAGTGCGGCACGTGACCCCTAACGGACCGCGGCGCGTGCCCCCTCACGGAGTGCGGCACGTGACCCCTAACGGACGACGGCGCGTGCCCCCTCACGGAGTGCGGCAAATGACCCCTAACGGACCACGGCGCGTGCCCCCTCACGAAGCGCAGCACGTGACCCCTAACGGACCACGGCGCGTGCACTCCTCGTGCCGCCTCATACCCACACACCGACACACACACAGACAGTGACACGCACACACAAACACCCACACTCACAAACACACACCCCACACACATACACACCGACACACTCACAGACACACACACACACCCCTGCGCGTGCCCTAGGCGTGCTCCCACGCCCCGGTGCGCGTGCCCGCGCTGTGCGCTGGCGCGGGGTCACCAGGGGGCAACCTCGGCCCGGGAAGCGGCGCGGGCGGGCCGGGCCAGAGCGGGTAAAACAACACGGAGTGAACAAACACACAACAAACACATCCCCGCGGCAGGTGGCCGGGAACGGCCCGCGGGTAACTGTGCTCACAGGCACGGCTATGGCCGGGGGCTGCAGCGACACGTGTGACACGTGTGTGACGCCTCAGAGAACGAGGCCAGCGGGATCCCGAGCAGGGGAGGAAGCTGCGGGGAGGCTCGACTCTCTCTAATAAATGTTATCTACTTTTCACACGTTGACGATATTAGGAAGAAAGAACAAAACAAGTTTTTAAAAACCCAACCTCCACTAAAAAGGCTTTGGGAGTCACAGAATCCTGGGGTGGTTTAGGTTGGAAGGGACCTCACAGCCCATCTCATTCCACCCCCTGCCATGGCAGGGACACCTCCCAATGTCCCAGGGAGCTCCAAGCTCCAATGCCCAACCTGGCCCTGGACACTGCCAGGGATGCAGGGGCAGCCACAGCTGCTCTGGGCACCTGTGCCAGGGCCTGCCCACCCTGCCAGGGAACAATTCCCGCTCAACATCCCATCCATCCCTGCCCTCTGGAAATGGAAGCCATTCCCTGTGTCCTGTCCCTCCATTCCCTGTCCCCAGTCCCTCTCCAGCTCTCCTGGAGCCCCTTTAGGCACTCGCAGGGGCTCTGAGCTCTCCCTGGAGCTTCTCCTCTCCATGTGGGTGCAGCACCCACCCAGAAACAGGCTGGGTTCCCCCCGAGTGCTCCCCTTCAGGGCAGGTTTCAGAGCACAGCGGGTGCATCACAGGGATGCTGAGTCCCTGTGGATCACCAACTTCCATGGACCACAAGGGGAACACAAAGTCTAGAAGACGTGCCCAGGCCGTGGTGTAATGCTGGACATTCCTGCGCGTCAGGCTTTCCTAAATTATCTCCTGGGTAAACAACCTAAAAGCAGCCTCTGTGCTCTGACGTACACCGCCTTGTTTTCCTGGGCATTTTGCCTGGGCGAAGAACCCGGGCCTTTGTCCCAGATTTTTATCTGAAGAATTGCATATATTTATCCAGGCTGGTCCAGCCTGACCCAGACTGCAAGGGCCCAGCCCTGCCCCTGCAGCCAGACCTTCCCCCCATCTCCTCCCTCTCTGCAGTGACAACAAATCCATCGCCACCGTGTTCACCCAGCATTATCTTATCAAACAGAGAGGGGGGATAATATTGATCCTTTTCTCCGATTTTAAAAAAAGGATGAGGAGAAAAAAAAGAAAAAACCCAAGAAGGGGAAAGCGGACAAAGAGAGGCGAAATCAAACCCCTGAGCAACAAAGGAAGAAAACCAGGTGGAAGACGGGAATTGTTTTCTGAAGGCCAGCTAAGTGGAGAATTGAAACGAGGGAGGCTCTGCAAGAGGACTGGGGGATGAAAGGGAGCGAGGGTAAGAAACACAAGGGCTAGATAAGTCTGAAAATGGCTAGAAAGAACAAGGGAGAGAGGAGACAAGAATGGAAACCTCTGATGTTGGCAGGAAATGTTGTGATTCTAAAGATGAAACAACTTGTGGGGAAAGAAAATGGGAAAAAATACCCCTGTGTATTTCCTAGGGTGAACTCGAGCAGCAAATGAAGCACGGCAGAGGCAGCTGCCGGACAGCGCTGGGCAGGAATGAGGCGGCGCTGCGTCCTCTGAAGGAGAACTCGGGGTTAGGAAATTACATCCCTTCACGAGGCCAGGAGTTTTCCAAGCCTGCTCCAGCTGCAGCTGCAGATGTGGCTTAAAAATCCGAGCAGGAGGCCCGTCCCCTGTGGCAGGACTATTTATTCTATGGCCTAAGATTATGGCCATGAGGGGAATAAGGAGAGATGGGCTGGAGAGATCCTTAAAACTGCCAGACTCATCTGAGACGAGTTACAAGGGACATACGTGGAGTCCAGGAAGAGAAACCTGATGGCTTCCTGACTTATCTAGGAAATGATTACAGAAAAGTTTATTGTGCGTATTTTCACTGTCCCCTGCATGTTGGGAGCTTTAATTCCTTTGGACGGGCGCCAGTGTGTTAGGAAAAAAATGCTGGGGAGAGGGAAGGAATAGATTTACTAGAAAAAAACTGCATTCCTTCCAACCTTTCTGCAGCTTCTTAAAAACATACAAAAAGCCTCCTTCAAGCTGCTCAGTGCCATACCAATTTCCTGTGTAGACCTGGATATTAGTATATGTTTTTCTGTGTCTCCGAAGTTTCCCAAGTTACCTAATGCATGCTCAGCATGGAGCATTTTTAAATGAGTTAGTCTTTATTGAATTATGATTTCCAGCAGTCACTAATAACAAAATTCAAATTGCTCCAGCAGACGAGGATTTGAAGAATGCTGAGAAGAAACTGAGTTTTTAAGAGAGTCTAGAAGAGCCACCCACTGCTTGTGTATAGTAACCGTGAGCCTCTCAACGGAATACTTCAAATAGTTAATTAGATTTGCTAAAAAAATAATAAAAAATCAGTCATTAGGCGTTCCCACTCTGGAGACACTGAATAAAGGCTGTTACTGGCACACCTACGGCTCTGGCAAAAATGAAGCTAAAAATAGGGGGAGGTTTAAATAAAGTTTCAGGTTTTCCTCACACTGTCCCTGCAGTGGGCACGATGCAATTAGCAACACATCTAAAGGAGAAAGAGGAACTTTTATTCCATTAGGACTTCTTTTTTACCTCGGGAATTTCTTCAGGCTGCTAAAGAGGCATTTTTCAAGCAAGGAATAATAGGGAGGCACGGAGCCCATCCACAGCACGCGGGGCTGGAAACTGCAGCTCACCTGCAAACTGAATTTGCTCTATTTTGTTAACCATTTATTTTGTCTTTACTGGCTGTTCAAAGGGAAGTGTGATAATCCCACTGTTCCTCACTCGCTCAGCGGGGAGTTTAATCTAATAAAGCTATTACAGCCGAATGGATTAAAGCAACGTGAAGCATTAGTAATTTGAGGAGCAGTTAAAGAATGTTAACGCTGAGCCTCTGCGCGGATTCTTCTCCAAACATGATCCCAGAGATGAAAGCAGAGCTGCTACTCAATATGTCATTTTTCAGGCACAAAATTTAATTCTTTCAGCCTCCTCATCCAGATGTTTATAGTGAGGAGCAAGGGGCTGCCCATTACTGAACAACTGCTGAAACCAGAGGCTGACCAGAGTGGGCAGGCTTTCAGTCAACCCAGTTTTCATTAATCCTTCTGTTACAATAATATCTTTTTTAGAAAGAGAGATATGTGACCAAAGTCATCTGATATGATGTATTAGGATGAGCTGCAGTAAAATTAAAAGCTGAGGGACTTAATAATGTTTCCTGTCTCACCCCCTTGGTGCAGCAGATGTGGAGCATCACTGCCAGGAGTGCTGAGAGCCATGGCATGGCCAGGCAGGGATGGGATGGGATGGGATGGGATGGGATGGGATGGGATGGGATGGGATGGGATGGGATGGGATGGGATGGATGGGTGGGTGGATGGATGGATGGATGGATGGATGGATGGATGGATGGATGGAGAAGGACTGCAGAACCACAGCATGGCCAGCAGGCACAGGATGGATGGATGGGTGGATGGATGGATGGATGGATGGATGGATGGATGGATGGATGGATGGGTGGATGGATGGATGGATGGATGGATGGATGGATGGATGGATGGGTGGATGGATGGATGGATGGATGGATGGATGGATGGATCCTTCCCAATGGATGGGGAAGGACTGCAGAACCACAGCATGGCCAGCAGGCACAGGATGGATGGATGGGTGGATGGATGGATCTAGAAATGGAGATTAATATATTCAAAATTCCCCTTCTCGTCTTCTTTACTGTATTTCCCATGAAAAAACAGCTCCATGCTGACATATGCATCGATACATAGCAGCAAGATAATTTCTAGGAAATACAGGGGCAAACTTGGAAACTGGACTTGAAGCATGAAAGTAGCTAGCAGCTTAACTATGAAAAAATCTATTGTCTCTACATGATGCAAGTTCCACTTAATTCAGTCACTGGTTAATTTGTTTCTTTGTTTAATATGATAGAAACCCCAGGGATCAAATAATTCATAATAAAATTATATTAGTACTTTATTTTTGTCATTTCTGATTGCTCTGAGCAAGCATTATTGAATAGTTTGATCGTGGGATACAGAAAGTTACCATTTAATTAATATGAAAGGTGCCTAAATTTTGAATAATATTGAAGAAAAAAGCCTTAGGACGTGTCAGGAGACTCGGTGTGTTATTAACTCTCTTGCTCTCTGTGCCGTGTTGGCTGTCAGCTTTGGGTGCACTTGGAGTTAGGGATTTAATCTCCAAAGCCCAGAGTTGCTCAGAACGCTGTGGGCAGCACACAACAGCTGGTGGAGAAGACGTTGGGTGGGGGGAGTGTGGCAGGGTGCCAGGGGCTGGCTGCTGCCCTCGGGGTTCTTGGCTTTGGGGGTCACTCATCAGTGATAACAGCGACCGACTGGGTGAGCTCAGGAAGCATCAGCTTGTGACTGAGACTGACAGTTACCACCAACGCTGGGGCCACATGTTCACACAGAAACAGTCACACTAAAAATGGTGATAAATGCTTTTTTAACTGAAATCAGCAAAGTCCACCTTCCGACACTACCATGAGGCAAAAAGAAATTTCAGGACTTAAAGGGGCTCTGGGAGCTCCCTAAGAAAAACAAAACAAAACAAACCCCCACAAACCTGTATGAAAGCACGAACAAGTAAAACCTTGTCTATAGAACCTTTAGCCAAGAGGTTTCACAGCACCCCTAAATCTGTGCCCACCTTTTAGCACTCATATAGTGGGAAGCTTTGTGGGACACCCTGGCCAAGTTGCCCTTGGCACAAAGTAAGTTTATGCTCTTTAATATGGTTGGTAGAAAAGGTAACAGTTAATTAGCACAGGAGAGGATGGTGAGGAAAGAGGGGAATCGGCAGCACAACTGGCAATGAAAATCAATGTTAATAAGCAGAAGGAAATGTATACTAGAGGCAAAAACTAATGTATTTATAGACTCAACAATATCCCAGATAAACAGGGTCAAAACAAAACATGTTTCTGTAAGACATCCTGTCGGAGTATCCCAAAGGAAGTCACCAAAGACACCAATGCAGCCAGGCTAAATCAAAAAGATTTCCTAATTAACTCTAATAACTTTAGAAGTATATTAGACCTTGTACCCCAGGGTTTCTGTCAGTCTTTTACTACTGAGCAAAGCAAGACACACATTTTGGGGCGGGACAATGCGGCACCAGTGTCCTCTGAGGTTCTTGGGTTTTCCCCTAGAAGATGCAAGAACCATTACAGCCAGGGATGAGGATGAACCAGCAGAACAAAACAGACTCTGCTTTCCCTCAGCACAAAGTCACATTAGTTTGAAATCCCAGAGTCTCTGATTCAATTTGGGAGCTGCAGTGGCGTCCCCAACAACGCAGCTCATCCATCTTGCACTGTTTATGCTGCTGAGCCTCTTTGTGGCTTGTGAACCACCCGGCTCAGCACTGCAGCTTTCATCCCACTGTGCATGCTGCCCAGGATTACACCACACAGGAATTTTTAAGGAACCTGTCTTTCTGCTTATATGTCTTTAAAAATGAGGCTTTTCTACACACACATCCAGATATTGTGATTTGACATTCCCACAGAAAACTCAGTTTTCTCCCCACAGCAACAGGCCACTGAAAGTATTTATAAAGGCATTAGAGCTCATTCTGCTGCCTTCTGTAAAGACTGCACATATTCCTGTTTAGTATAATAATCTCAAATGCAAATTATTTGGTCTTTGTTGGTATGACCACAGAGTGGGAGCTGGGATGGAGCCTGAGAAGTTTGCACAAGTTTCTCTCTGTCATCACTATTTCCAACATACAAAGGCTTTTTCATTGCTGGGAGTAATTGAATAAATGTTCAGGTTATATCTTATCAATTCAATCCTCATTTGCAGGTCTTAAGCAGCTCGCCACTACATTGGCCAACAAACACAGGACCTTGCCATTCTCCACCTTTCCCACCACATACAGAAATGCTGTTTGCTATCAATCAGCTCTCTAAAGAGAGGGTTACAATTTTAATAGTTTTCATTTCTAAATCCAGATGAAGCATTTTAGGAAGTCCCTGGTGCTCATTACCCATCACTGCCCAACAGCCATGACTGTCTGCTCTTCCCAGACCCTCTTTAACCCTGACCTGATGCAGAAGGCAGTGCAATGGCACCATGAGAACGCCCAAGACAAGGTGGTTAGTTTAATATTTCTCTTGGGACAGTTTATCCAGTACTCCCAGTTGATTAAACAGGAACACCACCAAGGGGAGTTCCCGTTTGGCTGCAGAGGCTGAGCTCCTTTGCTGACCCCAGCATTCCCACAGGCTCCCTGCAGCACTGTCAGTGTCAGGCCCTCCACACAGAGCCTGGGGAGAGCCCCCAGCAGTGCTGGGTGACTTACCAAGGCACATCTTCTGCCAGCTCCTAGCACTTGATAGCTTGGTTACTTCCTGAAGCATGAGATTTGGATGCTTTGGGATGTTTATTTAATGTATTTGGGAGCATTTAAGTTATTCCTGCCAACACCTCAACTTTCTTGCTTTGCTGAAATGTTTGGCTCCAAAGCACTTCAGGACACATTGCCCCTCGGCAAAGAGGGAAGGTGAGAAAACAGCCGGGGCCAGTTCCCTTCCCTCCTCCTCCCAGCCCTGCTATTCCTCCGAGACCTCCAGCATCATCCAGCACAGCGTGGAGTCAGCCGTGTGCTAATTCTGCACTTACTGCTGGCTCATTTAATCGCTCCATTTCCAGTCCTGTAACCAGAAGAAAGTGTTTCTCTCTGCTAGAACAACCTTCCTGCTCGGCCTGGGTTGCCGCGCCAGCTCCGGCAACACTTGCTGGAGTGTCCCGACAGAAGGGCAGCCACCGGGCGGGGCCGCGCCGAGCAGCGGGACCAGGATGGAGCCCGGGGAGCGCTGTCCTGTCCGGGGTGCCCGCAGGCCCCGGAGCAGCGGGTGGCCAGCGGGGAGCGGGGTCAGGAGAGGCCGCTCACGGCACTGGGTGTCCCTGAGCAGACGCGGCGCAGGGGCCCTGTCCCAGCGTGTTCAGCATCCCAGCTCGAATTCCTCTGGCTCTCCTTGGGCCTGGGGCGGACAGAGCAGCCCGACCTTGCAGCTCCAGCTGTAGCAGGAGCTTTGGCTTTGGGCTGTGCTCTGTGGGGTGATCAGTCAATAGGGGACCATGGGAAGAACCCACATCCCTGCAGAACAGGCACCGAGAATAAACCTGCCAAGTGTTCCCTTTCCTTTCTCCTGCTCCACCGTTACCTACGATCCTGCGAGGGGAACAAATGCCTCGATCTTATCTAAACATTTCTTTCACCTCTTTCCTGACCTTCTGTAGCTGTGCATTACTTGTCTGGCAAGTCCCCATTGCAGCTTGAACAAGTGCAAAACCAAAACCAACCAAGAAGCACCTGCTGGAAAAATAAACAGAAACTGACTTTGTTTGTAAAACTTTTCTCCTTTGTTTTGCGAGATATTCACAACAGGGGATATAACTATCCTCCTTGCAGATCCAGTGTAAATAGTTCTTTTCATTAAAATTAAAATAATCAGTGTTTTTAATGCCTGTCAAGGCTTTGCAAGTACAAAATGCTGGAGGCTAAAAAGGACAAAAAATAAGTCTACAGCTGAAAACATATATTATAGCTGGTCCCTTAAACCCTGGTGTGGGATCCTTTCATCATGCCTTCATTCCAAGGTTAGTAGGTTATTAACCTGTATCCTGAGGGAGAAAAGATGCACATCAATTATATCAATTGAATAGACAAATGAAAATCAAATTAAAAATTTAACACGTGCCACCATAATTACAATACAGAGCTACTATGAGGAATTTCAGCTGAGGAATGAAATGGAGAAATGCTTCCCAAGTGCAATTTACAGAAGCAGGAAAAGTAGCCAGAGATGGGAATTCTATTGAAACTAAAGCCCATACAAGAGAAAAATTATTTTCCAAATCTGCCACCCACTGAGAACTTTTGATTGCAATTTTAGACTAGGATGCAAAAATATTTAGTTCATTTAAGCAATTAACTGTGTTTATATTGTGTAATTACACGTATTGACATTGGCATCTTGAAACAATTAAATAAACAATCACAACACTTCAGCTTTTCCTGGTATTTACACATCCCAACAAGTTGCAGCCCCGTGAAGCTTCCAGCTGGCAAAGTCCTTCTGGAACATGGGATGCACCAGGGGTCCCCGGCCACAGCCGGGCTGTCACCTTCCATGGTTACAGCTGGGCTGGGGAAGGCAAAGGCACAGCCAGCTCATCCCAGGGTCTCCGAGGGATGGCAGAGGACAGAGAGGAGGCAGGACAAAGTAAAACACCTGGAGGAGGACAGGCAGGCGTTGGAGTACCTGCAGGGAGGGTCTATAACACCTCAAAGGCAGCCTTTACCCAACGATCCCAGGCCCAAGGTGAATGACTGGATACAGGTTCTAGAGCTGCTTTAAAATGCTGAAAGAGCCCTTTTGAGGTTGTAGAAACACTGCCCAAGTTGCAGCACTAAAGGCCTCCCTTGGGGGCAGCCAGACCTTCCCTCTGGAGAACAGGCCGGGCCAAGCCCCTGTGCCACCGCTGCTCCCAGCCCTCCCCTCCTGCTTGCCGTGCCATCCAGGCAGAAACACTTCTGCCAACGGCTCCCAAACATATCCCAAACATCCCAGAGCTGGGGAGAAGCCAGAGGCTGCACTTCGCCCTGCACATGTTCCTTAACTTCAGCCCTCGGTCACTGTGGCTGAGGCCAATTGCTCAGAAACAAACGGGAACAAAGGCGGCGCCGTGCCGGAGCGCTGCCATTTTAATGCTATTTCTGTCTGTAGAAAATCTTCCGTAATTTGTTTACGACTACCACATTCAACAACAGTGTGCAAATGCAAACCCACTTATGTTAATGTCCTCTCTCGCTCTCTTTCTCAGATCAGATTCTGAATAAAAATTAGGTAAATACTCTGTTTGAAAATATATAAGATGAGAACTGGTTGGGGAGGGAGCAAGAGAAGCTCCAAATGCACCGTCCTATCAACCACATTATTTTTTTTTACTTAATAACTTAAGTGTACTGTTAGTGAAATTACAACCTGCTTGTGACACAATAAATTTACAACAAAACTCATTCCATAAATTATTCAATTCGCTGACTCCAACGATGCTGGGAAATATCACCATGAGCAGATGATTAGCATGTGAAAGGAAAGCCATCTCCAGCCTGAAACAATCACTGTCACACCTCCATTTGAAGATGCCTGGTGGAGTTTTGTAAAATTACCATTAGGAATACACATTTAAGGCTTTGTAGTTTCTATAAAAGCATTAAGTATTTGATTTACATTAGATTCATTTGTTCTTTCTTCAACTGTCTCTTTTTCCTACAAACCCTAACCGTTTGGATAAATGCTGGCTCAATCAAGTGTGCATTAAAACAAAAGAATTTAAGTTCAATAAAAGTGATGAATCAGAACTAGAAGCCAACCTTCCCCTTCCCTTCTCTCGAAGGCCACAGGATTGCTCCAGCAGGAGAAGTGGGCAGGTTTGGGAGCCTGGAGAGCAAAATGTTCTTGTTCCTCATGGACATGTGTTCCTGGAGCTGTTGGATCAAATGCCAAGTCCTCCTCAGTGGTGGGAAGGAGGGAAGGTTGAGGATGAAGAAGCATTTCTGTGCAGGCAAACAGTGGAGCTCTCAGTGGACAAAACTTGGCATCTCCCAGCCTAACCTGAACCACAGCTTTTTGGGGAGCCACCAAATGAAAATTTTAGCCAGAATTCAGCAGTGGGGTCAGCATGTTCCCAGCTACTCAGTGTAACTGGTGCCCAAGTGTCAGCAGCAGCTACCACAAGCATGAGCAGAATCACTGGAAACGTTCTTCTGCAGCCATCCCTTAAAACTGTTCTGATAGAGCAAGGAAAATATTAAACCCTGGCTCTGTGCTCTGCTTTTATCCTAATTGTTTGAACAGTTCTCTTTATTCCATTCTGTGTCTCTACAGATGTGTGATGACCAGCCAGCCACTGCCACACTCCACCCAGGGAGAACAGGCTGATGGGGGAACTTCCAGCAGAGTTTCCTCAGGTGACACAGATGAGTTATCAAAATGCCTCCACACAAAAGACCCTTCTGATCCAGGCACGTGTCATGTAAACATCTTACCCATTAGAAATGTTGAAAAGGGTTCCAGCATTTTCTGCCTGCTGGATTTCCTAGGTAGAGAAATTCAAGGGGTATAGGTAAAGAATTTATTTCCCTGGAATGGAGGAAGGAGGATTCTTCTTGTTCTGGGAATCAAAATATTAAATTTTTATAAAATCCTTTAAAAAACAAGTCTAACAGTAGCAACCAAATGATTCAAGAGTCAGTGCCATGAGAAAATCCTCTTTCACAAGAGTGTTATGAAATAAGAGCTGCTGGTTTCAAGCTGCATAATGACACCACTGTGTCAGCTTCCTCACCAACCCTGTCCCTTGTATTACACAAATCAAAGATTGTTCTAGAAGTGGCAACTGCAAGAAAAGGAATTTTTGCTCCTTTACCAGGAAACCTTATTGGCTGGATGTGTGACTGCACTGCCCCATCCAGGGACAAACTGCTGGATCTCGAGTTCATTACAGCACTCAGACTCATTCCCTAACTCCTTCCTGAAGCCTCTCCCATCTGAAAGCAGGAGCTTACATTATTCATAAGGATAATCACAAATATGCAGGGAGCTGTAGACATGTAATGGAGAGGCTGGCTTGTATCCCATCCAAATTCCACGCGCTTCATGGAGCTTATGACTTTCCCATAAATTTTTGCAGCATGGGACTTACCTCCATTCTCAGCCACTCCAGCAGTCCCAAAGCAGGGACAGCTTTGGGAAAAGTTCTCAAGCTCCCCCATGGAGTTTTATTACTTCTGAAGGAAGGAAATCAAGTGGAAATCTTGTGCCACCTTCCTGTGGGTTCTCCAGGGGATGTGTTTGCCTACCCACACTGACTGCACAGAGAGAAGGCACAAACAGTGCTCATGCTCTGAAACAGCATTCTGGAAATTCTGTGAAAATAAATATTTTTGAGACCACAAGAACAGCAAAATCGAGTTAGTGTTGTTTCCACTCCCTCCATGAAATAGCCAGGGAAGGGCAGTGCCCTGCTTAGCATGGGCAGCTGGCAGCCACCAGGAGGGCAGGTCCTCAGCAACTCCTGTAGGGATGGTGACGTGGAGACATTTCTGTCTCATCTGCCTGCAAGAAGCACCTGAGGCAGCCACAGTCCTGTGGCAATGGCTGTGTGAGGAAGAAAGGAGGAGTCAAAGTCCAGTCAGCCTAGAAGAAGAAAAGAATTAGATATGTCTAACTCTGGGAGTTGGAATGACGTTTGCAGAAGAGATTATGAAATGAAGACAGACAGGAAAGGTGTGGGACCCTCATAGCATGTGTAGTGGAAACATCCCAACTCCTTTTAGACAAGATTATTAAATACCAGTAATAAAGTAATAGATTAAGAAAATGGAGGTACTCCTAAATCCCTTAAATCTGAGACCAAAAAAGGTTCTTTCCCTTAAGCTTCGAAGCCATCCTGAGCAGATCCATGTCATCGCATGCAGGCCAGTAAGGAAGCAAGAGACAAGGCATTCACAGCCACATTAACAGTAATCACTGTAACTTCAGCAGAAGACAGAATTATGGAGACATTAATAAGTGATGAGATCACAAAACATCTGGAGAAACGTGAGCTGATACAAAAAGTTGCCAGCAGAGTCTTATAAAGGGCAAATCTTGTTTGACAAATCTGCTGGAATTTTTTAAAGAGGTAACACAGACTCCAGACAGGAAGAAAACATGGGACATAATCTGTTTGGATTTTAAAAGGTTATTTGACACATCACAGCCCACAGGCCAGTGTATTAAAGTACATCAATCAAAAATGCACCAATTTGGAATGGAGGAGTGAAATGAAGGAAGTTCACAGCCCAGTGGTATCATGGGCACAAACCAGAGGGAGCAAAGTGGAGCCAGTTTTGTTCTGGGCATGTAAGATGGAGAAGAAAATATCATAACACAAGCATCCCTCCAGATGGATCACACTGATCCACGACACTGAGGACATCAATTACCACACTGTCGTGGCCGTGGTATTCATTTTAACTGGAAAATGAGGATTTTTAATAATAGAAGCCTTAGTATAATGATGCCTTTGGAAGACACACAAGAGAAGAAAGTGGGAGAGCCTCTAGGAATAGCTCCAGAAAGTTTCATGATGGGCAGGAGGCTGACAAGCCTGATGGAGCCACACACGACAGGGAGAACTGTCTGAGCCCTCCATGAACGATGTGGTGGGGAGAAAACAGCCTGCATGGATGGCCAAGGCAAGGGCTGAGCCAAGAAACAGCCCAGATGTAAATCCTTCTGAAGTAAATTCCTGGCAGGAAAGGAGATCCTCTCCAGGCTCTCGGGAAGCTGCAAGTCAACAGCAAGCTGAGCACTGAGCAGCCAGCAGCAAGGAGAGGTCCTCTGCAGCAACAGGTGCCACTTTTATCTCTGGATTGTCCAAAGTCCCTCTCCAGCTCTTTTGGAGCCTCCCTGGGATGTGACCAAACTGCTCCAGAAGATCATAAGACACAGCACAAAGTAGGAAGAAAACATGACAATGAGAATGTGCACCCTGGAAGGGGAGGCAGGAGCTCATTGTCAAGTATTAAATGTTTTCTAACTGCAATATGGAGACTTAAAATAATTTCTACGTAGGTTTTCTGGGTAAAAAGCACAGTCAGGGAAAAGTTACACTAATTTAAACAAAATTAATAAAGAAATGTTCTGCTTCTTTTTATCATCTTTCTACCTCTCATCATTTATCATGCAAATTAAATTGCAGTAATAGAAAATGTAAAGAAAACAAACTCTGCAGTATATTGAAACCTCTATCCAGCAAGAGATAAGGTTGAGTATTAGAAGGAAAGGTGCAGAAAATTAGCTGTCCAGACAATAACTGGGAGGGAAACTGGTTTATTTAGCCTGGAGGGATTTTTTGTTGCAAACTGACTAAATTAAAATCCAGACTATTATACCCAGTATCACACCAGAAAACGCCTTTTCCTTGCACTTTTAGATAAATTTTCATTGATCTCATTTTATGCATGATTACATTTTTAATGAGATGTACAGTATTTCGAAGCTAATTTTAAATGCCTTCTCCCTCTCCTTCCTCTGCTCCCCTCCCTCCTCCCACCACATACACACTTATGCTTGTTGGATTAACATTTCTGATAAATTGCTCGGCCAGAAAGGAACATTACCGAGAGGAAATAAATTACTTCCATCTTTCGCAGCTCCGGCATAGTAAAGTAACCTTTAAAATGGCCACTGTCTAATTCTGCCACCTTGCAATTCCTTCCAAAGGCAATCATTTTATTTCATGGAATGATTGTATTTGTTGTTGGTCACGCTGAACAACATATGGAACAAGGGAAGAAGTCACTTTCCTCCACTGGCAGTTCTGGCCAGAAGAACCAGCAATGCCTTGAAACTCAAAACTCTCCTGAAATAAATAGTTTTATTGTCAGGATCTTTGACTCTTGTGAGTAAAGTACAAAGCAGGTGGAGGTGGGTGAACTGGCCTAATGCCAGAGCATGAGGGTCTCGCCTTGAAAGTATTGGGCAATAATTGATTTTCAGCATGGAAAACTTGGCTTGCCCCAAGAAGTTTTCAATTTTATTTTCTTCCTTTGACTATTTTTGGTAAAGTCACACCCTGTAAAACAAAGGGGGAAATTGCAGGGACAAAGTATGAAATAAAATGCTGCCTCCAGCCCATCATTAAGGACCCAGCAGTTTATTTCCCTCTTTGATTTCAGGTTGCTTTTTGTGAAGAGGGGCTGGTTTGTCCTGCCAGTTTCTCTGCAGTCCGTGCTCAGGAAGGGAAAATAAAGGAATGAGTAAGTATGGGAGGCTTGAGTCTCTCCTAAATGAATTTCAACTCGGTAATTGCCAGACGTTTTGCAAACTCTCCAGGGTTGTTCTGAATTGCTGCCTTGCCCTCCGGAGGGAGAAGAGCCGCTCTCCTTCCCTCTGCCAGCCTGGCTGCATCGCTCCCCCATCCGGGAGATGGCTGCTCCCCGGGACCGGGCTCACTGCACACGGTCTGCATTTACCAGGGTGCCCTTTTTGTTTGTCCCTGTGCCTGACCAAGGGCCAGGAGCACCTCTGGCACTGCACCTGCCCTGGGTGCTGAGCAGGGACGGGCGGGAGGAGAATCGGGCACTGCGACCTGGGACAGCCCGATAAAGCAGCAGCGGAGAACAGGAGAGAACCGGCGGGGATTGCAGGGGAAGGGAAGAGGGCTGAGACGGAGCCCGGGCTCTGAAAACCACGGAAATGAAGGAGTAACGGAGGAGTATCAGCTCCAGCTGAAGCATCAGGAGAGGGGATTAGGAGTTTAGACTTGGGACAGTGGAAATGAAGCTGAGTAAAATGTCCCACAGACAATGGGAGCAGGAAAGAATCTTAAATGCAAATCCACGTTTCACAAAGGATTTATCATTATCCAGCAGTGCTTTGAGAATTAAGTGTTTCCATCAGAATTCGTGTCCCAGTGCACTAACACGACAGACGGCGTGAGCCTTTCCAGATGTGGGAGTGCAGATGGGCTTACGGGCCCACAAAGCACAATCTTCCCTCTCTCCCCCATGGATGAATGGGACTGTTACACAACCTGTGAGGAATTATCACTGCCGAGAAACCAGCGCTGCAGAACAGACAATGGGATCCCCAGAGCGGAATCCGTGTGTTAAAACACACAAAGCAGTTCCAGAGAGGTAAACAGCTGAGGAGAAGGAATATAGATCACTGAGCAAAATATGGCCCTCAGGCTGCACCCCCAGCTTTTATTATCATAGAACCACAGAATCCCAGCCAGTCTGGGTTGGAAGGACCTGAAAGCTCATCCAGTGCCACCTCCTGCCATGGGCAGGGACATCTTCCACTGTCCCAGGCTGCTCCAAGCCCTGTCCAGCCTGGTCTAGGGCACTGCCAGGGATGCAGGGGCAGCCCCAGCTGCTCTGGGCACCTGTGCCAGGGCCTCCCCACCCCTTGAGGTGGTTAAATTGTGTTATTATTAAGTTGTAGGTGTGAAGGTTAAACAATATGAGGGTTTTCCATGAATAATGACAGGCCTTTGTGATGAAATCAAAAATGTAACATTTCCACAGCTAAATGACAGCAAAGAACTGTTACTCCAGCTCAGTGGGTACCTCAGGGGAGCACAAACCCTCCCCACACACAAAAAGCATTTTAATGTTCCTCCCACCAAAAAGGCTTTTCTGGCCCCAGCTGCATCCAGGCCCAGCATTTTACCCCATTGGAGGGGTGGATCTCGGCTGCTTTCAACAGAGCATGTTTTCCAAATAATCCCAGACGTTTGGCAGGGAAATTGCCAAAGCTGCTTGTAGGCTGGATGTAACTTTTAACACTTTTAGCACACAAAGCAATGATTGCCCTGGTTTCCCTGGCTCTCCAGAAGGATCCCCTCAGTGCTGGCAGTGGCAGAGCCTGCACCACGCCGGCAGTCAGCAGTGTGAACTCCTCCTGGACAGTGCTGGGTGCGAGGCTCATCCCCGGGCTTGCCCCACACAGGGCAGCCCCTGCCTGGGGACAAGGGGCAATATCACACACAGAAACTCCTTCTTTGGGCTAGGCACAACCAGCTCCCCCCTGGTACTGCTGCTACTGCTTTATTAAAATGCAAAAAGCAGCCAGAAGCAAAGACACCAATAAATTCTTCTGTAAAAGCAGAAATGTTTTTTTCAAATGGCTCCCCTAACACTAATAATCACAGCTCTCTTATGTGTACTTGACTCTGGTTAACCTTTTTCTGGCACTTTTTAACTTCTCCAAGTCAGGTACTAATATGGAACTAATGTGGGGTTTATTTTCCCTATAGGAATAGCAGAAAGAGCACTGCACATTAGCGTAATCATGCCGGCTCCTTCCAGAAACTGCAGGACTTTACATCAAAGCAGCCGCATTATGGCACAGGAAAAGAATTTAATAACAATTGGGGGACTAAGCATTTTTTTAATGTTAAGGGGGTTTTATTGAATATTAATCCTATAAAATGCTCCTGAAAGTTGGCAGAAGGAAAACTGATGTTCCAAATAGTTATCGTGGCCTTCCACAGCGCCGGCATGCAACTGCAGTGTAATCAGAATTCATCATGCCATTAGCAGAAGGACAACAGGAAAGGAGACACTTCCTCCTGCATCCTGGGGCTGGAACAACCAGAGCTGTGAGAACAGGCTCAGCATTGACAGTCTCAGCCAAGCTCTCAAAGTTTACACGGTTTTGGGTTCAGAGCTTGCAGTTTCCTTCAATACAACTTGATATTTGCACTCTTGATTTTATCTTCTGCTAAAGATTTCCATTATATTTTCCTCTCTGAGGGCGTCAGAGGTGCTGGAAAGAGGTCTGTAGTGAAAAGGAACAAGAAGCACCCTGAGTTTTTCCCCTCTATTTCTAATTGCTGGATAGTTTCCTTTTTCTTTTCCCTTTTTTTCCAGGAGGAGGTCACTCCACTGCCCGGCACGGCTGCAGCCATGCTCCAGCCACGCTCCAGCCACATTAATCCGTGCCCTGCTGAGCTGCTGGAGAAACAGGAATTCATCTGGCACCAGCAGGGGAAAGACAGAAGGAAAAATGAAGGGGGAAAAATGAATAAATAAATAATTCAGGCAGAGGATGAATACTTGAACAAAGCAGGGCCTGTGTGCAAGGGAACGCTGGGCTGCTCTGGAACAGAGAAGAGCAGCAGCCCACAGAGGTGCAGGTTTATGCAAGCAGAATCAGTGCAGGTTTATGCAAGCAGAATCAGAGCTCCTGCCTGGGCTCTGAGCAGAGCTGTCCCCAGGCACCACCTGGACACACACACCGTGCCCAGGGTGGGAGCTGTGCCCAGCCTGGGGCTGAGTGCCTGGCACAGACCCTCCTGTGGGCACGTGCCCGGCTTTGTGCCAGTCAGGTCAGTCAGTCATTGCTCCAGGACAGACACTCGGCACAGCTCCTCCTTTCTAAGTGTCTCGTGGCCCCCATTCCAGGCCTTAGGATTTTCAGAGTAACTTCTGAGGGCCACCCCTGAGGTGTGGGCAAAGCACCCACATGTGGAAAAGGCCCTGTGCTTTAGCCTCCATCTCAAATACCCCTTTTCTCTCTTTTTCCCATGCCAAGTTCTCAAGGGGTGGTTTTTTCCCACTGCACAGGCCAGAAGAAGGTCAGGAACACAGAAACCACTTGTGCAGAGCCTGATGCTGGAGGGCAGGGCAGCACAGAGCCCACAGGGGCCCCCCACACTTGGACAGTGTCTTAAGACACACTTGGTGTCAGTTTCTTGCTCTGGGATGCCTCCAGCTTCTCCTTCCCTGGAAAAGGAAACTCGTTCATTATGTATCACAACAGTGTGTTAACAGCTCACAGCCTGAAATGAAGCAAGTGCAGAAAACACTTTCATCACCGTTTCCATCTCGTCAGTTGGGAGTTTGCTGGCACTCAGATGTTTTCCCACCCGTTCAGCATACAGATACCCCGAAACAGTAAGTGGAAGAGTGACTGGCCAGGTGCAGTGCAAAGGATCGGTTGTTCCCCGGTGCCACGCCCATGGGCTGTGCATGAGCGCCGCTGTCCCCGTGAGCCGCGGTGCCTTTGGGCAGCCCCGGCCCCAGCCCCGGCCCCGCGGCGCTGCCTGATTGACCTGTCAGGAGCATCGAGGCCGGGGCGGAGCAAAGAACACATTAATAAATCTTGATATCAGTGTTTTATCAATGTGGTCTTGTAAGTTTACGAGCATTTGGCTTTGTTTTACACCAGACAACTCCGCACTGCTCCAGAGCAGGCTGCCAGATGTGCAGCATTTCCCTCCGCAGCCTCATTGCTTGTGACGGGTCAAGCCCAGCAGGAAGCTCCTGGGAGCCCTGCAGCTCCCCTGGGCACTGCTCTCCCAGCAGCCTGGCCACACCCGGGACCTCTCTGGGAGTTACCGTGCAGACAAGGTGCTGCTGCTGCCCACCATCCGGGCCTGGGATGCACAGCTGTGGCCACAACCTCTGACAGCCCAGGAAGGAGGGTGCTGCAGTAGGACTGAAGGAATGAACTCCATGGGGATCCCGAGGCAGTTTCCATTCATATCCATGTACAAGTTTCTCAAGATAAAAAAGTTAAGCTTGCACCCATGCAATACCGAAAAAATCTCTGTGCTGTCAGGTGCCCAGGGGAATCTCTGCACATTTGACATTTGGGAATGGTAGGAACATCAAATGGTTTTTGGACATCTCAGCATCCAGCAATCTAAAGGTAGGCATTTTATTGTAGTGGGAAAAAAATCATCCAAAGGGAGATTGCCATCTTGGCAATCTATTACAAAAAACAACCCAAGGGAGAGTTCCTGCCCAAGTCCCTGTTTCATGTGCCACACAGCCCAGCTGAGTTACAGAAACAACAGACTCTCAAAGGCTGCCGACAGCTGAGTAGTTTAAAGTTGCTGTAAGGCAATTTTTGGCAAGTGGTCAAATAATTGTTTGTTCTGGACATCTGCATTGACTGCAGGAGTAGTGAACACAAGATTGTAGGAGTTTTGCTTAAATGTGGAGCAGAAGGCAGTGAACGGTCTCTGTTTCCCAGCAGTCTGTCCCAGCTTGGGCTCAACTACAAGACATCTCTATTTTCAGAAATAAACTTCAGTCTTACACCAGGTGGCTTAAGGCAAAAGCAGGTGTTGACTGTTGCCTTTTTCATAAGGCCTTCAGAGATGCCCAATCCCAGGCTACTGAACACCTCAAGGAGAGGAGGGGCTCTTGGATTGGCACATCCTACGAGCAGACCCTGGAGGTGAGCAGGGAAACCTCCATGGATATGTGCATCCATGGAATGTCAGCATGTCCAAACCGCCTTTTCCAAGGACAGCTCCAGACCAACTTTTGTTATACCTCCTTATGTTACAAGGAGGGAAAGGAAACAGGAATTAGCAGAGTTGTGGCTGTTTGAGGTGTCAGTCACTGACAGAAGAAGGCAGATGTCAAAGTCTCAGCTGCCCAGACTGTGGACAGCAAGGAGTGTATTCAGTACATTAGGACCAAAAGAAATTCCAAGAACTGCTTTATTGTTGGGTGGATATGATTATATTATTAATAAAGAAGCAGACAGGGCAGAAGTGGTCAATAAACATTTTGTTAGGAAACTCAGCCAGTGCGCTCAAATCAGATGAAGACTGTGAACCCATCTGAGAATTTCTAGGCGCAGGGAGCATTAAACAATCTAAAATCAAACAGCCCCTGGGTGCCTTGTGCTCCTACACAGTAAGAGAATTGCCAGGAGAGATCCCTAATCTGTCCATAGGAATGGAGAAAAGTTACCAGAACAGGAAAATCGTGGAACCCTGGAAATGCTGTAGATTATATCCACACTCAACCAGAGCAAGCAGGACTTGTAACTACAGGTTACTTAACCTGACATCAATCTCAGCAGAAAGTCGGGGAAGTTAATATAGAATTTGATCAATAAAATATTAGAGGATGGGAATAAAATTAACTCAAGTCACAAATGTTTTGTACAGAGTCTTGTTGAGCAAACATTGATTTTTTTTTTAGGTTTCATAGTGTTGTTTCAATTGACTGACTCAGAGTCAGAGCCTTTGGGCAAACAGGGCTGCTCCATGCAGCAAAGGCCTCCCAGGACTTTCCCTGCCCTGGCCCCAGGTGAGCAGTGACAGCAGGTGACTGTCCCCAGTGCAGGGGCTGAGATAAGGCCACCAGACAGCACAAGGGTTATCACAGCCCAAGCAGACCCTCACTACCACAGAGTGCCACTTCCCATCGGTTTGAGGACACAAATCCTGTCCCTGCCTTAGGCTGATCCTCTCACTGAATCACAGGATGGGGCAGGGAGCACAGTGGGTCATCTGGTCCAACCTCGCTGCTCCAGCAGGGTCATTCCAGAGTATGGGGCACAGGATTGCATCCAGATGCTTCTGGGATATCTCCAGGAGGGAGACTCCACAGCCTCTCTGGGCAATCTGTTCCAATCTCAAGCAGACCTCAGGCTACTGGGTTGTACCACTGACAGAAACACGTGGCTGTTTAGGAAAACTGGAGCTTTATCACCTAACTGCAGTAGGGAAGCCCCTCTAAAGCATACGTGATGGTGGAGACACTCCTCACAGCCACCGCTACGTCCCTGCTGCCCCTCGGACCACAAACGCTGCGTGACACTGCAGCCAATCCCGCAGAGAAAACAAGGAGCCAAACAGAAGTCTGGCCTCGATCCACTGAAAGCAGGGGCTCATCTGTAAGTGTTACAAGGTGTTCCCATCCCACGTTGTGGCCAGACTCCAATTCCTGCAGAAGCTGAAATAATGGCTTTCACTAAAGGAGGCCAAGGCCGGTCCTTGGCTCACTCCTGCGTCAGCTTCCAGAGGAGCGGAGGAGTGATGCTCACTCGCAGGAGACTGGAGCTGATGGAGCCAGGGAGCTGAGCTTCCACTTGCTCAGGTGAAATGCTTTTATTGAAGTTAAATTCTCCTTGCACAGATTTACAAGTGACCAGCTCAAAATTTTAATTGCAAGCAGAGAATGATTAGGCTGCTTATTTGAAAGGTAAGGCAGAGCGAGTCTGGTGGCCCTCAGGCAGCATCGGGACAGAGAGCCTGGGCTGGCACTGGGCTCTGCAGCAGCCTCACCTGTGGCAGCAGAGGAGGGATAATCATCTGCTGGAGAGGCTCCAATACTCATCTGGGCCTCCAAAGCCATTACTGCCTGGGTAACAGGGAAAGCTGGGGGGCAGCCAGGGAGGTGTGGGGTACCATGGGGAGCCGTGCCCAGCCGTGCTGGATGGGAGAGGAGGTAAAATTCAGCAAGGGCTGAGCTTTGGCTGAGTTATCTTATTTAAGAGCCTTTTCTGATGCTATGCAAGTCATTTAAACCACAGCACTTTCACTGCACCCACTATTGCCAGTCTATCTGTAAATTATTTAATAATAAAAAATAAAAACTCCTCTACAATCTCCATCCCTTCATTCACTCCCTTCACCACCAGCCTCTCCCAAACAGGCACAACCCCAGAAAACGAGATCCAGCAATTGTAAGATTCTACTTCAAAGACATTAGGAGACATAACATTTTATTTGCCTTCTGCTTTTTACTTTTGGGGTCCACTCAGGTAATGCTTTTGAATTTTTAATTAAAAATAAAAGCAAGGCTGCTTCTGCTGTCATTTCACTTTGAAGTTGGACATTTAAATATAAATCTGTTTAAATATAGAATCTGTTACCTGAAGACTCTGCTAAAGCTATGAGTTTAGGAAAACTGCCCAAAACATATGTCTCAGCATATCTGGACACTTATTATGGTTTAAGCTGGTTTTATTTTGCCTAAAACTCTTCCTGTACATTCTTTCAGCAATTTTAAAGAGATTTTGATTTCCATGCAGTTTTTCTTTTTGCATTTTAAATTTAAATAAGACTCCTAGGATCACAGAACGGTTTTGGTTGGGAAGGGACCTCAAAGCCCATCCAGTGCCTCCCCTGCCATGGCAGGGACACCTCCCACTGTCCCAGGCTGCTCCAAGCCCTGTCCAACCTGGCCTTGGGCACTGCCAGGGATCCAGGGGCAGCCACAGCTGCTCTGGGCACCTGTGCCACAGGGAGGGATTTCATTAAATGTAATGCATGCATTTGCTATCATGGGGATGAATTGCCTCCATTTCCATGCAGTCCCAGCCCCCTCCTCGCTCAGCCCTTCCCGCCGCGCTGTGACTTCACACGTGCCGCTATGGAGCGGTTCCACTGACACCTGGGAGAAGAGCAGGGCCGGGGCTGTGCTTTGCTGACACCTTTGCTGCCAGGTGGGGATGGGTGCCCACCGTGACAAAGGCCGGCAAGTCCTGTGGGGCCCTCCCCAGGCAAGCGGCGCTGGCAGCTGTGGCTGTGAGAGCGAGCACAAGCCCGCAGTGTTCTGCTCCCTGCTAACCACAGCAGCACCGCTGTAATGGGATCCAGCAGCACCGCGCTCTGTCTGCTGGGGGACTGGTATATTTCATTGCTGAAAGAACTCAAAACTTTTGAAGCCTCTCCTTAATTTTCAATGAAAAGCATTTGGTTCCAGGGTGACAGACGAGGCTCTTAAGAGCTGTTACCACCTCAGGTAATTATAAAATAACGGAAGGGAAAGGGAAAAAAGCAAGCAAGTGCCAGATTAACACTCAGTGTGTTTGTGCAGGGCTACAAAGGCGCTTGCACGGCTGCCTGTGCCGAGAGCTCGGCTACAACAGCTTCCAGTTGGAAAGAAAATTGAAGGAGGATGGAAGTGAGGAAAGAAGAAATTGCAATTAAAAACTGAAATGAATTCCAAAATAACATATGAACTGGAACGCTACAAAATACTTTCAAAAAAATTTAAAACAAAGGAAAAAGGAGACTTTTGTAGCAAACTGAAACCAGCCCAGATTGGAAAGAAGAGTCAAAAACCTCTTGTGCAAGCTTGGGGCTGGCTCAGGCCCCAAGAGCTGGAGGAGGGCTGTCCTCTCCCTGGGAAGCAGGTAAACCTCAGCAAATTGGAATTTCACTTTGACACTTCACTTAATATACTCTATGTATAACTAGGGGGAAAAAAATTAAAGCAAGACAAAACCAGGCAAACAGGCTGAGCAAAGCCCTATGAAATGAAATAGTTCGAGCAGTAATTAGTTCTTTAACTACAGAATCCCAGAATGGTTTAGGTTGGAAGGGACCTTAAAACTCATCCTGTCCCACCCCCTGCCATGGGCAGGAACACCTTCCACTATCCCAGGGTGCTCCAAGCCCCATCCAGCCTGGCCTTGGACACTTCCAGGGACGGAGCAATATGGTGAAACCCAGTGAAGTAAGAACACACAGACCATTCAAGAAACATCTGGAGTAGAGGCACAATCCTTTGGTAAGAGTTAAAACACAGCAGCTCCCAGTGAGGAGAGGTGAGCCCTAAGGCAGGACCACGCACTGAGTGACTGCACAGGGCAGAAGCAGCAGACAAGGGGCATCACCAAGTTCAGTAGCCTTCAACTTTGGATAGCCTGCCCCTAAATCTAAATTAAACCAGAATAAAATGCAAGATTACTGGCCTATAGGCCCACATAATAAATTCCTCCTGGATGCTGGCTCCTGCCAGCAGAGCGTTTATAGCACTGCACGGGGAAAAGCTTGGAAATTCTGTTTGGAGTGGCCGCGCCCAGTGCCAGCCGGCAGCGCCCACGGACACAGCTGTGCCCACCCATCCCAGCCCCGAGTGCAGGGCACTGGGGCCGATGGCAAAGAAAGGCCCTTTAATAAACCAGCAGCATAATCCAGGACTCTGTCCTCTTTATTTTTTAATAGAAGCCTTTCACGATATGGAACTAATTATCGCCATCTGCCGTCCCCGGTCTTATATTTCCTCTCTCACAGCTCATTCTTCAAAAACTCAGTAGCTTCCTCCCCTTACATTTGTAAATGCTGTTGACTATGGATAAAATCCATGTTTACTTTGTATTCAGGGCCCATAGGAAAGCTTGTTTTAATCATCAACAGATGTTACATTCTGCTCTGCTGTGCTTGGCACACAACTTCAGAGGGAAATAAAAGAAAAATCTTTATTTTAAATTTAAATTGTAGATTGTTACAGACTAAATAAAATGCCAAATTGTTATTGGAAACAACATGGCCACTGTAATAACTGTAACTGACATTTACGTTTTACAATTAGGGTTTTTTTTTCTGGTGCTGTTTAACACAAGATGGTTTCCACATTTTGCAAAGGACTTTCTTTCCCTTTGCTCTGAAATGATTTGCAATCAAGCCACAGACATTTGTAATTTATTTTTATTTAATACTTTCCTACGAGCTTATGAAATACTGGGATTATTATGCTATATACAGTAGATAGTTTTTGAATACGTACTCTCCCTCCGGACTCATATTTCAATACACATTATCCCCTTGAACTCATTTATAAACACCCATTATTCCCCCAGACCCCGCTATAAACATGGAATATCTCCACGGACTGTTCCAGCCTTCTGGTCCTTTTTATCTCTGGCTTCTTTCCTATTTGTGCCCATCTTTGATGTGTGCGCGCTCCCCCCGCCGCGCGTGCCCGCGGTGCCCTCGCCGCCGCTGGCAGCGGGACCCCGCGGCTCCGGCCGCGCTTCGCCCTCGCTGCTTTCCCAGGCGCTGGAAAAGCCGAGCTGGCGGCAGGGCCGGCCGGGGCACCTGCTGCACGTGTGGGGATTGCGGCACATCCCCCGCTGGTGCCATCCGCTGCTGCTCTGTCAGGCACGGTGTGAGCAGAGGCAATGCGATCTCAGGCCTCCAGGGCCCGAGCCTTCCATCCTCACCCACTTACCAAAGTGGTGCTTCCTTTGAGTGTCTCATTTCAGGTTTATTTCCACACCACTGCAGAAACTCATTATGAAGTTATTTAGGGGTTTGGTATTGCTCAGAAGCAAAATGGAATAAAATGAACAGGAAAAGCTGAAATGTTAGGTGGGATAGCTCTTCATTGTACCTGACTGTGAGAGCGATTGCGAGGGGACATCTTCCACTGGACCAGGCTACCCCAAGTCCTGTCCAAACTGCCTTTGGACACTTCCAGGGATGGAGAAGATGGATTTCATGCCAAAAGATGTTTTAAATGCAAGCTTTGTGCATCCATGGGCTTATGCATCAGAGTGTCCAGGAGCTTTTAGAGCAAGTCTGTAAGGGAGCAGAAGGAGCTGTGCCAGACCTGGATGACATGGTGACACTACTGGGGCTCTAAAGGATCAGAGATGGGGGCTTAGATGAAAGAGAATTAATTTACAAAAACACAATGATGCACACCAAGGTCAGATGTTGTACATATTTGGGCAAATATTAAGCACAAACAAGTTCTAAAAATTTTCCTCATCAAACTTTGTGATCTAAAAAAGAAATCTCAAGAGGAAATAAATCCTTTTCTTTTAAAAATTGCAAAGTCCAGCACAATGCAAACCAGCTTGGAAAGCACCAGACAGTTATTTTACATCACTGGTGAATACTGTTATGAATTAACAGCTCATTAAGAAAAAAACCTTTGCAAACCATGAATCTCAAAAGAAAGTCAGAGAAACTGTCATCTGCAATCTCCAGTGTGTGAATAAATCTAAAATCCATCAAGGGACGGATTCCTTCCGAGAGCCAAACAAACAGGTGTCCCCTGGCCTCCCGACCCCGACATCAACAGCGCAATAAAACTCTTCCCAGTGCAGGACCAAACCATTTGGTACCAGTACATGGGATAATACCTGCTCCTTAAAACACGGAAACGCCGATAACAAATGCCTCTAAAGTCCCAGAAGAAACAGAGACGTGCACTGTGAAGTATCCCCCCAGGAATCCTGTAAATCATACCCAAATTTCAGTTGTCCTGGAACAGGTTTGAAAATCTGTTTGTGGTTTCTCCTACATATTTCGAACTGTATCAGTTCAGAAATGAGAGAGTCCTTCAAACTCCAGTGGAAGGATCTCTGTACGTGTTATTTTAAAATAGCCTTAAACTGCAGACAAATTTGCTCTGCAAACTCAATTATTTTTATGGTTTTAAAAATTTACTCTTTTTTATCACATTTGATTGATCTGTACAGTCAAGTGCCATTACTTCATCCATTCATTCCTCGGTGCCAGATTTGTTCACGTTGGCAGCCAAAGGGCAGTGCTGTGATCGCCCTGTGTTATTCTCTGCTCCCTGAGCATTCCCAGCACTGCTCAAATCCTCTTTGGGCAGCTGAAAGCACCACGAGCTTCTCCTGTTGGCTTCTGTGAGCCTGGCCTCACCTCAGCACAGAGGGATGAAACCCTCTGCTTATCAGATGGTGGCCCACATTACCTTGCCATCCATCCATCGATTTCTCTGCACTTGCAATGTAACACCAGCAGATAACCTTCAGTGTCACTTCCAAAGGCTCACTCTGACCGAGGGGGAGAGCTCAGCCCCTCTCTGGGGTGGCATTTTGTAACTCGCTGCCTTCACTTGGCACTGCAGCACAGCTCAGCCAGAGGAGGATTTTTAGCAGCACAAGTTTACATGCAGTTTATTAACATTAAACCCTTTCTCTCCATTGTCACTCCTCCCAGCTCCTCGTGGTTTGTCCCATCACTGCCCTAACACAACGTTCACACACAGATGTGGTGAACACCAAATAATAAAACACACAAGCCAATGTTGTGCCATGCACAGAAGGCAGCAGAATTAGAGCTGGGAGTGTCACTCCAGCCCTGCATCACACCACATGTGACATGGGGTGCCACCACCACATAAAGCATGGCAGATAGGAATATACAAAAAGGCAGAAACATCAAGAATTTTGTTGTATTATATTTTCCTGACAGCTCCTCACATTTATTTTCTGTACTTTGTTTCACCACTGAAGAAATCCCTGTTCAGACAATTCAAAATGATGGGCTAAAACATCATGAAACACTCGAGCTGGTAGGACTGAATTGCTCAAGAAAAAGGAAATTATTAGGTTGTGTTTATTCAGAAACAAAAGTGCCTTGTTAATTCACAGGACTCAAGATAATGCGATGATTTGATCCAACACTTTGCATAATACAGGCCACCGGAATTTTCTGTATTACTTCCAGTTTAAAGCTCAATAGTTGCACTTGAACTACAGGTTTAGAAAATCATCCGCTCTTGATGTTAAAATATCCACCATAACAGCCATTAAGTTGTTCCAGTGATTAATCACCTTCCCTGATTAACACGTACATTATTTCTAGTCAAATTTTTGTCTACCTTTAATTCAATTCACTAAATCTCTTTGTCTTTTTTTCTTCTACTCTTAAGAGCTCTCTATTCACTAATTCTTTTTGCCCGTGTAGGCACTTACTGAGTTCAACCACCTCTTTACTGCCTTTCTGATAACAGAAGAGGCTTGATTTTTTTTTTTTAATCTGCCACCATAAGATAAATTTTTCACTTATTTAATCCCCTTTGTGGATTTTCAGTGCATCTGTTTCAGTGCCTTTTTCCAAGTGTCAGGCCAAGAAATGGACAACAGCACATGAAGGCACCAGAGGAGCTGCAGGGACTCCCAAGATTAACTAAAGGGAAATTATCAGCATGCAAAAACTTTTTGGCAATTATTTTTAATTTTTCAAAAGAGCCATGTACTTTTAAAGTGCACTTCAACAAAAGGCAGTATCGTTTGTTTTATATAAACAGACAACTTTGAAATGCATTCTCTTTAAAAATTATACCACTTCTTCACATCTTAATTAATGCCAAAACTTGATTTTCTTTCTTAGCAGTGTATTAAAAAACTGCTATTAATGTAATTTAATTTTTGTTAGGAGCAGCATTTGTTTTCTATTTAAAAAAAAATAGGTGGTTCTGAAATGTTGGTCTGTCAACATCACTTAGAACATTCCTATTCCATGCCTCTATGTAATAAATTAAATCAGAGTTTTAATTGTGCCCATGCTTTGTGGTTCCTGGCAGTACAAAAAGATCTTCTGTGAATTCACATCCCAAAAAGTCCTACTGAGTGATTAATTACTGGTCTGGAAGATATAAATATGCTTTTCAGGGAAGTCAGTATGGACTGCTGGAGGCTTTGGTCTTATATATGGCTGTAGGTGTCTCTCGCCCAGCAGACATCACCCTAATTCAAACAAGATTCCAGTTCCGATATTTACTGGCAGTACAAACCCCTTTCCTGCCAGCTTGCCCTATGTAATTAATACAAGATCTATAGATCTGCAAGTGAGGAACATGAGATATGTTTATTCATATTTTCGATTTCTCTGAGTTTTCCTCAGCCTGGACGAAGCCACCAGCACGGTGTCTTCAGTCCTGCATGTTCTGGACAGCAAAGCTCCTCCAGAACATTGTTCTGCTCAGCATGGGAGTAAAGCCCAGCCCAGCTGTTGGTCCCAACCCCACGGATCACTTTCCTCCCCATGACTCAGGGCTGTCACAGCCAGTGGCTTTGCTCTCTCCTCCAACTCTTTGTGTGCTCCAAATCAATTCTCGGGGCAGCCCGTGGTATTTGCAGTCTGCTCCAGGAGTATCATACAAGGAACACAAACACACAAGGAGAGGAGTTTTATTTTCCTTCCCACCAGAGCAATATTAAAACCAAAACCATTCCACCTGCACATCTGGAGCAAGTCAGTGCCACCTCAGCCAGGCGACGGCGTCCAGCTGGAGCTTCTGTCAGCCCAGGGGAACATCTCCCAGCAGGGTGAGGGGCAGCAGGCAGGAGATCAGTCAGCAAAAGCAAAACTGATCAAAACCAGCAGCGATTTGAAAGGTCCTGGAAGCACTAATGCGATACTGAACTTCTCACAGTCAGGCCACCAACACAAAACACACCTAAAGCAACCCAAGTGGAGATTACTGCCTAATGGCCTGGCAGAGGCAGCTGAGGGATCACAGTCCAGCTCCTTGCCGTAAGGAACACCATTTATGTCACTACAAGCAAGAACATGACAAACAAAGACAAACAAAGACTAACTCCATCCTTCCTCTTTGAAAAGGTCTGTCCATAGTCAAGGAACAGAGTGAAATGTGAAAGAGAAATGTGTTCCTGTTTGGGGGATAGAAGACAAGAGCTTTGCAATCCTCTGAGCACCAAAATTCACGGAAATCACCGGGCCATTGTGATTGCTCATTAACAATACACATCTTCCAGCTGACATTTTTCATTTGGACCTTGTGAAAACCACAAATCAAACATACATAAGAAGGTAGCCAACTTCAACCGAGGAAAGGTCTTTAAAAAACAAGAAAGAAAATAAACCTTTGATAAAATAATTGCTTCTACTGTTATTTTTTTTGCTATTGCTTCAAAAACAATTTCTCTTTCTTTCTTGTTCATCTATCTGGTGTCCTGCTGGTGTGCAGATGAAAGGTCCAGTCTCTTTAAAATTTCATGCAGGGCTCTTCAGAACATCTCAGTTTTAAATGCCCATGGCAAAGACAACAAAATGTGCCAGTAAATGGGAAGCAGATGAAACCCCTGTTTATACACTCCCTAAAGGTGTAGTGTGTGTGACAGGGTCTGTTTTCACACCCACACAGACTGGCAAGAACCATCAGTAAAATCCCTAAACCACATCCCTTACATTCACCCAGCACTGACCACAACTCAGCATCCCAAAAACTACCGGGGACTTGGCAAACCCACGTGGGTACAATTCCATCTCCTGGTAAGGAAAGTTTGCTTCTCTTTCTGCCCTTCCAATACCTGAAGGAGCCTACAGGAAAGGTGGAGATTATTTACAAGGAGTGACAGGACAGGGGAGAACGGCTTCCCACTGCCAGAGGGCAGGGTTAGATAGGATAGTGGGAAGGAATTCCTGGCTGTGAGGGTGCTGAGGCCCTGGCACAGGTGCCCAGAGCAGCTGTGGGTGCCCCTGGATCCCTGGGAGTGTCAAGACCAGGCTGGACAGGGCTTGGAACAACCTGGGATGGTGGAAGTGGATGGTGCCGGTGGGACTGGATGAGGTTTAAGGTCCCTTCCCAACCCAAACCATTCTGGGATTCTGTGGTATCACTGACATTTCCTTCAAGCGATTTTGCCACTCACTAAGGGCATGTTCTGACCAAATTCAAGATAACAGATTCTCACAAGGTACTTCAAGTTTCTACAGCTCGTGAGCCAGCATGGTAACCATCACTGTCTAAGGCTGCAGTGTTCAAGTCTGACAGGTTGTGTGGGTTTGTAGCACCTTTTTCCATCTAATAAGGCTAAAGTATTTTGCCAGAACACTCACTGAATTTCAGACCGGAAGCCGCAGCATCTGTTTCCTATATCTCTGCTGTTGCTGCGCTCATTTACAGTGTTCACAACTCTGAGCACTCATAAGGAGATATTTCTCAGCTCACTGTGGAGTTGAAGCAGATGATTCACATCTGTGGTGCTGAGGCAGCTTGGGAGACACCAGTGGACTCCCTTCCCAAAAGTGCAAATATGTATAATTAAAAAAAAAAAAAAAAAACCCAGAACAAAACACAAAAACCCCATCAGAGGAACCAGCTGTCAAATACTGAGACACTTGAGGAAGAGCAGAAATTTACTGACTATTTTTCAGAGAACTGTTCCCATATCTAATGGCAATCTAAATTCCCCTTAGGAATAGGGTAGTTTTAGGTGCACAAACCCATTATGAGTGGAGTTATGTTTCGTACACTAATAATGAAAAAACCAAAAACTGTATCAAAAGTATCTGAGATGGAAGGTTTGGACTCTCATTATCCTGACACAGAAAATGTTACCCTGCAGGAGTCACTTGCATTAAAGCACTCTGGTAGGGAACTGCACATTGAGAAGAAGGGCCAGCCACTCAGTGAGCCCAGGTGTGATGGGGATGGCTCAGAGTGAGGATGATTCAACCACAACACATCTCTGCTGCAGTCTAGAGGTTGAGTTTGGAGAGCATTGTGCATCACTCACAAGGAAACTTTTCAGTATCTGAAGGAGCTGCTGATCAACAGCCTCATCCTGGATAACCTTGTGCCAAGGCAGTTCCAAGGAGACAAAGGAAAATCATCAGATGTTCAACAGAGCAGCCCTGTAGATGAAGGCTGTATCAGTGACACGTGAGTGAGTCGTGGGCTACACGTGCAGAAGTGAGCCATGGCTCAGTAAATGGGCTTGCTCTGGCCACATCCCTTTGTCACATAGTGCTGATAACACCAAACCCCCCTAGTTGCAACAGCCACAGCAGAGAAAACAATAAAACTCCTTCAGGCAAGCCTGAGCTCCTGCATCCAGAACACCACCCCACGGGATTTTGCAGCCAAGTGCTGTGAGGTTATGAACAGGGATATGAAGCACAAACCACTTTTTATATTACCAAGTAATGACTGAGGTGAAAAAACCCAGAGAGCCCCAACTGGGAATGAGTCCACTGTGATTTGTTCCACAGGATTTCATACACACAAGTCCTGCAGAACCATTCTCAGGAGTCTCTGCCCCAGCTGGGGTGGACACACTTCACTTTGGGCTTTTAAGGCTGAAAATAACACAGGTGATTTTACACGATAATGGGACCAGTGCAATATTTCCACCCAAATGGCATCTGTATGACCATAATGGAAGGTGTAAGTAAAAGGAAATCTCTGTTACTCATCCCAGAACTTAATCAAATGAGAAGGATAACCGGTGTGCTCTTTGACAGTCATGTCTATGGTACACAGAACAGCCTTAATTCAAAATGAAGAACTCAGGGCTATTTTCTCTAAGTAGAGAAGTAACTTGGGGTTATCCTTGTAGCTTACTCATGCATTAAGGACTCAATAGCTCAGTGTTGGTTTTTCATATGTTACTACTAATTAGACATGGTGTAGCCAGAGGCAGAAGGCAATCAGAAGAGCAGCAAAGATCCAGAGTCAACACATTCCCCTCCACAGGACCCTGCTCATTGCTGAGCTGGACCCTCACTGCCTCTGACTGCCCAAGAGACATCTCTGGGCACAAAATTAGTACAAAACCTGTGACAGTCTTGGGCAAGGACCTCACTGGCTGTAAAGCTGCTGTTCTCTCTGGCTGTAGGGGAACCATGCCAACAGCTGTGCCTCCAAAGTCCCACACCTGCAGTTCCAACCTGCACATCCCAAGCAAAAAAGGCTTCTCTCTTCCCACTCCAGCACAGCACCATCCCAGAGGGATGCATGGAGAGAGGTGTGAGCCCCAAAAACCACCGGGTTTGGGTATTGATAGTGAACCCAGGTTTGCAGCCCATCATTCCCCAGGGCAGAGAGGGACCATCGCTGGCCTCAAGACATCACCTCTGCTGCTGGTTCTGGAAGGCACCACGATAAAATTATCTGTATTAAAATACCACAGATTTCATCCAGTGACCCTGAGCTGTTCCGTGCTTCTGTGGTTCCCAGTCAGACTACGGCACCAAGGACCAGACCAACTAAGTTTTCAGCTTCACAGGCAAAAGAGCTACAGCAATAATTCTGATGGACTTTTTCAAACATACCTGAATTATCTGCACATTACCTACAGCCCTCTGCCAAGCCCTGATGTGCTCTGCTGAGGGCAGCTTTCACCAACGCTTTACAAGAGCAGCACGTGCAATGCCTGGGTGCCTCCCATCCTGCACCAGTCCCTGTGCCCCATCCCTGTGCCAATCCCTGTGCCAGTCCCTGTGCCCCATCCCTGTGCCAATCCCTGTGCCAGTCCCTGTGCCAATCCCCATGCCAATCCCTGTGCCCAGTCCCTGTGCCCCATCCCTGTGCCAATCCCCATGCCAATCCCTGTGCCCAGCAGCCCAGATGTCCCCACAAACGTGCAACCAATGGACAGCCAAGCCCCAGCACAGGGCTGGCAGGAAGGCAGCAAACCAGCCCACATCTGACCCAGGAGCATCCTCATTAGAATCCTCATTAGCCACTCTGTGTAATTAGTCCCAGGTAGTTGAAACCACATTTTTGCTTGGCCTTTCTACATCTGTGTTTTCCCCAAAGACTTAACTACCTGGTTTCATGCTCACACACTAAAACTCAGTCTCCTTCCATAAAGTATTTTAATCTAAAAATAATTTGAACCATGTTTATTTTTAAGAACTTTTACCCTCCCAAAAATAATGTTTAAAAGAAAGCAACTTTAACCATGAATACAGAGTAAATAATTGCTGTTGCTTTCCTTGCAAATAAATCACTTTTACTCTGAAATTTTTTTTAAAAAAAGATCAAAAGTAACATTAATCATGCTGGCCAGGGAGCAAAAGGACATTCCCAGACATTAACTGCCTTCCAAATATGAAAAACATATTAAATATCTCTCTAAAACAAGATGTTTTCCTCATGTTTCCTTTGAGGGAAAGCTGCTGGGCACATTCCTGCCGGGCCAGGCTGGGGAGGCACCTGCAGTGTGCCACCCCTCAGCACACCTGCCCCACAGGCCTGGCACCCAGCAGGCTCCAGCCCTGGGGTGAAGATGCTCTGGAGGCACCAGGCCCCCTTGCCTTTACACAGGAATTCTGCACTGAGAGTCGTCCTGACTGTGCAAATTGATTTTTCCCCAAACTTTTGCAAGTAAGCACACACGTGGAAACTCCCACTCATCCGGCTGCCAGCATGGCACACGTGGATCAAACACCACAGATCGTGCATTTACCTCATCATGACCTGAGATTTCTGTTGCCATAGGATCGGAGGTGCGAGGGAGAGAAACCCGCTCGGGCAGTGTAAGGAAATACAATTAGAGTCAGTCCCAAAAAAGACCCAGGAAAGCTGTTTTTCCCTCAGCCCAGGCTGGCCCCGAACCCCAGCACACTCTCAAGAACCCTGAGTCAGCAGGGAAGTGCCGACTGGGGCACAGTTCCAGCAGCAATCCTTAACCCCACAGCGCGGGTTTGTTATGGGGACAAAGCAAAGGGGGCGATGCTCGGTGCTGGGCATCGCCCACGGAGTGAAGGCCATTAACAGCACTGCTGATACAGAGGGGTTTTATCCCTCCCCTTCCCATCTCCAAAGACTTTTTAATGCTTTAAAGACACATTAAGAAAACACGGATGCTTTCTTCCCTTAGCAGAAACCAGGGAACTGAGTGGGCAGTGCAGCCCCTGTGCCCCACGCTGGGACACACAGGGACCGCCCATGGCAGGTGCCACTGGCTGCCAGGCCGGCACACCCACGGCCAGTGCCACTCCATAGCACAGTGCCCAGTTTCTGGAACGCCCCCTTGCCCTGATCCTTGGAGCAGACACACGTTAGACCAGGTGCCTGCTGCCACGCCACACCTCCACGGTGAGGCTGCTCGTGTTCCTGCTCCCAAAAACAGAGCTCTGCCTAAAAGGAGAGGGATGAATTTGGTGCCCCAGCAAGAAAGGCTTCTCAGCACCATCAGAAACTCCTCTTCCTCTTCATTTCCCTGCTCCCCCCACAGCAGGAGGGACACACAGACAGGGAGGCTGCAGAGCAACAGCCAAATCTCTTGTTGGATTTGCTGACTGCACTTCCTTGTTACTGAAGTCCCCCTAATTACTTTGAAAGTCTGTGGATTCTGGTCACAGGAATGAGGGGTTTCTGTCAAAGCAATTTTCCAGAAAAAGTTGTTTCTCTGGAATAAACCTCTCATCTGCTAATCCACCAGTGCCGCAGTTGCCGGCTGGCCCAAAACAAAGGAATAAGGTTTTCCTCCCAGATACCCTGAGGAAGAATTTTATTAGCAGCATACATGTATGATTAGAATAACAGAAAGAAGAGTTTATTTGTGAAAGAACTGACATCAAACCAATACCCAAGTCCTCCGAGGACAGGGTAGATGCCTTTGAGCAAGAAGCTTTTAAAAACTACCAAAAAGCACACACGTCCCTCACTTTTTCCATCAAGTTTCTTCTCTGTCTTACTAGAATCCTTTTCTTCTAAAGCAATAGTATTTGAACTTGTACCAACTCCTAAAAATCTGGATTTCACATGTTTATCATCCCTCATAAGAAGAAATTCCCATATATCCAAGTGAGAAACAGCACACAACACAAAGCGATAAAACTTGGTGGAAAGTTCGTAACTGTGAATCCTTTAAATGTTTTCTGTGAAAGAGCTGATAACACAAAAGCAAACGCAGTGGGTGAGCATCCCGGGATTTGTAAGTTAAAGCCGTTCAGTACCTGACATCCAACGCTACAGGTGCTGCTAGAGCAGGAAAGGGCTGTCCCTGGCTTACCTGCCCTCCCAGGCAGGGCTCTGCTGACACCGAGCCTCGCAGCGAAGGTGGGCGCAGAGGCTGCTGCAGCCGAGGGTGTCACAGCAGCAGGGCTGGCTGCGAGGCTCCCTCTGCACCCCTGGTGTCCCAGCCGGTCCTGACGGCACCAGTGGAGTTTGGGAGGTGTTTGGGATCCCAGCAGACAACCTGACAATGCCCGTCCTTGGCTGTGGTGAGAGCACAGTCCTGAGGGGCCAGCCCAGTGCCCGGGCTGTTGGAATGTGTGCCCTTGGCTGAATTGTAGCACCAAAAAAGGAGCCTACAGAAATTATTGTTTTCTGATTCACTCTCAGACTAATACTCAAAGATATACAATCTCAAGTTATTTTCCAAACATTAGGAGTAGAAAAAACAAATATTTAATAAATTGATTTAACTTCTGTTGGGCAAAAGTACTTCAGAGCATACCCTGAGCTGTGGGTGTGTCTGTGCCATCCCCAGCACTGCCAACAGACCTTGTGCAGAATTGCTACAGTAAAAAAAAAAAAAGGAGAAAAGATAAATACATGAGGCTTCTCCTCAACCTGTTTTCCTTTCCTAGGAAGGAGACAGTTATCCCTGCTCCAGCAGGACGGAGATAAGCACACACAGAATGCCCACAGGCTACAGTTTTTCATTTTCCTCTTGGCCGATCTACAACTAAGCTGCCAAAATAAACAAACTTCGCCTTCCAGTCAGGCTCAAAATGAACCAAACTGAATTTTTATATCACAAAAGGAAGCAAAAAAATAAGCAGGAACAGTTAAAATGCTTAAAGTATCAACACTTTTTTCCAGAAGGGAAAATAAATTTCTGAAGACCAGCTCTTAAGCGTTTATTTCAGACACTAATTATGCAGCCCCAACACATCCAACACAGTATCTCAGTCACTGCTGCCTTCCTAAAGTCAATGAGGTGAGAAAGTTTGGCCTCATGACATCAGGGACCAAACCCAGACTTCTTAGGGCAGAAGAGGACCAAGTACATATTTTGACACCTACCTCATCTAAATTTGTTCTTTGCAGAGCAACAGCTTCATTAAATGACAAGGTTTTTTGAATGACATTTTTGTGGCCCAGTGAAAGCTCCAAAAAGAACTTGGAGAGAAATCCAAAGTCTCCTGACTGACTCAGAGCAGCAGGGATGCCCCAGGGTCACCTGAACAGCCAAGAGCCAGCTCAAAGAGCTGGTATTGATATTTTCTGGAGACACTGAAATTTCTCCAGAGGATCCAGACTACTTTCAATTTTAGACCTAATATGAACTTTAAATGATGAAATGTTTCATTGTGTACTGAAGACCTGAAGGA
Organism: Acrocephalus scirpaceus scirpaceus; assembly: GCA_910950805.1. Taxonomy (NCBI): domain Eukaryota; kingdom Metazoa; phylum Chordata; class Aves; order Passeriformes; family Sylviidae; genus Acrocephalus; species Acrocephalus scirpaceus. The sequence continues at coordinate 803,520 of OU383783.1, forward strand.
TGAACTTTTCTCACATGCTGAAAACACAATAAGCACTATGAAGACATAGACCTGAAGAATAACCCACTGCCCTGCCAGGCTGCCATCAGTGCATTTCCCAGGGTTGTGGCCCAGCTCTGCCTCTGGCAGGCCAGGAACCACAAAGAGAGCTCAGCCCAGCCTGTGCAGGCTCCCCCACACAGCGGCTCACACATCCTGCATGGCCAGCTCAAGAGGTTTCCCTGAGCTGCTGTGTCCTGCACTGCCTCCTGCAAGACATTTCTCTGTCCACTGGGCATTAGGAGCTGTTCCTTTTCATAACCTCATGCCCCAGCGGGACCGTGGTCATTGCGCTGCCCTGAGGCCAAGGCTGCTCTCACTGGGGACAGGCTCACCCACACATCCAGCTCAAGGCTGCAGCGATGGCAGGGCTGGTGGCTGGGAAGTGACTCCCCAAAGGAGTGGCCTGTCCAAGGTCTGGGCCCCGTTACAAACACGGCGTTGATCCACAGCACCTTACTGAGCTCCACCAGGACCACGGCCACAGCTGGTGGCTCCTCAAACAGGGGCATCAAAAGCTTTGAGTCACACAGTCAGGATAATTTTCTATTTAATCTCATGGACATTCCAACTGACCTCTGCTCCTGACACTGCCATAATTAGAAGCATTTGACATCACACTTTAACAACATTCTTCTTAGTTGGCGTTTTTGTGAGCAATTAATTACCTTGACTAAAAATAAAATTTATGTATATATACACTGCGCTATGAAAACCACAATATTTTAAGACAGTGTTTCATCTGAATACTTTCTTGAGGTCATGTGGAGCATCCATCCCTTTATATGGATAACTGAAGCAAAGAGGAATCTGTCGTGATAACATGCAAATAAGTACGGTGCATTCATACGAGACCAAACGCTAGAGTAATAAAAAGGAAGGAAAACTACACAGCAGGACAGATATTTCCAGCATTAATGTAGCATTTTCACCTGCTGTGCAGACACAAATTCTGTGTACATGAATTAACACTTGCTCTTATTTGTTTTCTCACCTTCTTTATAGACTAGAAGCCCTGTGTACATCTTTACTTTCAACTAATATTAAGAAGCATCCATGGCTGCAAAAGATTATTTCCATTTATTCATGTGAAAAATGAGGCTGTTGTGTATACTTCCTGAGGGAAAAAAATTTAAAGAGTTATGCCAAAAACTAAGACAAAAAGTCTGTTTAGACTCTCATCATTTTATCACCAAGATACCTTTAAAAAATAACGCTTACATCCAAGCAACCGTCACTCTATTGCCAATAATAAGGGCTAAATCAATTTAATCACAGACCTTCTGTACTTGCAGGTTGAGCAAAGCTCAGCAGGAGCTCCTGGGCTTCATGGAGGTAGAGACTGTCCTCTGATTTCTTATCTTAATGTTTTACATTAACATTCTTTTAATATTAACAGGAGCCTGAAAACAGCCCTGCGTGTGCAACTGGATCATGTGCTTATTTCCATCAGTGTTCCTCCCACAACCAGCTCCTTGTAGATAAGATTTCTAAAATAATTAATACTTTCATGGAGCCAGCTATGTTTTAACGTCAGAGACACGCCAGGAGATGGCTCTGAGGAAAAAAAAAAAAGTCATTACCTAAACAGGTAATTTTTACTGAATTCCTGAGGGGCTCCAGCACACGGAATTCCCTCGGCTGTGCTGTACGTTTGCTATCAGAACATATACACCTCACTCAGATTGGCTCATAAAATCCGAGTGTGTTAAATCTCTGGTGATAGAACAGTCCTGATTGCCTTTGTTCTGCTAATTAGCAGGGAAAAAACCCTTGGAACAAGTTTTTCCCAGTGAGTGCGTTAGGGCACACACAGTGCAGTAATAGCACCACAAGAAACTTGTGTAACAGAGAATTCTGGCTTCCTGCTTTCTTAAGCCTGACACAAAGCTGGAATAATTAGGGTGATAAAGTCGAAGCAGCCCGAGTAAATTCAGCTAAATCTGGTATCACCGCAGTTGGGACACTTATTTGCATGTTTAAATTACTCAAGTGACTAACTTTATAATTTCCTTTTCAATTGCTGAATGCCTTACATCTCAAACGAGTCCCCTGGGAGGCAGAGGCACAGCGCACGGTGTGTTAAACTTACAAACTTGTTATACTGCACCAGATTAGCATAATATTGCATACGTTATTCCTTATTTAATAAAAATTTAATTGTGCATATAATTTGATAATTCAATACCAATAATTTGTTATACAAATCTAGAATGTACTCATTTGGTTTCTTCCTTGGAAAAAAGTTACCTGTGAGTTCTCTGTGACTAAACATTCTCATTAGAACTCCCAATTTTGTCATATTTTACCTGCAGCCCTCCTAAAGAGGACAAGGCTCACACCCAGGGAAATCAAAGCCTTTTATTGGCGCTCAAATGTCCTTAAATCCAGCCCGCTGGGCTTTGTGTGGAGGGTGCAGAACACTGGGGCTGCAGCTCTGTTAGTGATGTTCTGGCGATTCTCCGTGGGCACATCTTTCTCACAAAGCCAGGGAATGACCACGGAACGTGACCAGAACAAACTGCATTCTGTGGCCACGTTCCCCACACAGTCTGATGCCATGGCAGGATTTCAGTCACAGACTGCGAACAGCCACTGAAAACATCTTGAAAAGCGTTTGGAAAATCTCGTCGTTACATCATTCCCAAATACCATCCCTGGCAAACCAGCCCCTCCACTGGTTTGTTTTCATGCGATTTGGTTTTCCATGTCCTGGGGGGAAACGGTGATCTTGAGAACCTCCTAACGAAAGTAAAACTCACTCAACAGGATCACAGGAATGACAAATTCATTCTCTTCTGTAGAAATTAGCAGCAAATATTTGTCTCAGGTGTTCTACTAACATGTTATTTTCCCCCTGTTTTCTTGCTTGGCACTCTGGAGCTCATGCAAAGCTTTGACACAAGAAGTTCGGCAGGCAGCAGTTCTCCAACCCCCAGGGCAGCCCCGGGGATTTAACACCCACCCACTCACCCTCTCCCCTGGGTGCCAACATGGAGTCCCAGCAATGCATTTTAATTGAGAGCAATCACTCCGCTAATAGAGGAATGCCAGGGAGTGCATTTTTCCATTGAAAAAAGGGTTCTAATAAGCAGCCACCTTCACACAGGTGTTAAACCCATTAACCCCCACAGCGAGAGAGGAAAGGGTTCTTTCTCTCACATGAAAGCAAACTTTTTGGAGAAGGCAGTTTTCGCAGAGCTGCATTAACGTCCTCCCACAAAGGTCAGCGCAGCTCAGCCGGGCCCTCCCGGAGCCTGCAGAGAAACCCTTTCCATGTGCCAAGCCTGTTTGCAATCTCAGTGTAACACACAGGTCACCTTCCTAAGCTTCTCTACCTTCTCGACATTTAAATTATTAGTAGCATTTTATTTAAGTTTCCAACTTGCTGTGGTGTATTAGCATATTAAAATTAACTCTGCTGGCTGTAATCACTTTACCTTAATAAAACAACTTACCAAGGCAAATTTGATAAAATTATAGTACCCCCTTGTGGTGTTACCTTCATGCCCCAATAGAACACCTTTTAATATATATATTTTTAATTCTTTTTTATGAAGCTCAGTGGAGAACTAATTAGCCTTTTCTAGAATGCAACAGGAGCAAAGGGAAGTAAAGGGACTGTCACTGGAATCCAAGAATGAATGAGCTAGAACACCACTTTTCCACGAGCTGAGGGAGTAATCTTTACCAAAGCTGACTCATTTTTACATCCACAAACACAGCTTATGACACTTTCATACGAAAACATCTCTTGTCTCCCTGATGTAAAATCAGTAAAGAATGATTTCCATTAAAAAACCACCAAACTCAACAGCCAGAACACGATCAGCCCAATCAGCTTACCAGCTAAAAAGGAATTTGGGAGTTATTATACCCCAAGGAAACACCCCCAAAACTGTACACACAAACCTCAGAGGCACCTCCTTATAGACCCTGAATATCCTGTGCCATTGCACCGCTGCTTCCAGCACTACAAAAACTCATGTGGGACAGCTTTAGTAGCCAGAGTTCAGGTGGCCTCCAGAGCCTGAAAATACGGGAATGTGGGAGCATCCAAGAGCCTGCTCAATGGAATTCCACAGTCAGAGAACCTCGCCGGGACAGCTTGGACACAATTCACAGCTATTTTAAACCCTCACCTACCAAGCACAACCCCTAACCTTCCATGGCAACATTCAAAAGTTACTGTCTCCTGTTCATGACAAATGGAGCTTTGCAGATACAACATTCCCAGTATCTGGCTGCAGTCTAAGAATGGAATTCTGGCAGAAATGCACCTAAGGAGATTTTATTCAAGGAAGAGAGCACCTCTTGCTTCACACAAGCCATTAAGAATTTTACAATCAAATCATATGGAGCTGCATGTACAGAACGTGTTCCTCCTCCCTTCCAGCAGCCCTGGTAAAGGAGCCTGGCTCTGGGCTGGATGTGTTTCCTTCTGCTTCAGGACTCAACTCTGCCTTTCTTTTTCCTACTGCCTTTCTGAAATTCCATGGAAAGCCATTGTTGTTAAACAGCAGTAAGTGTTACTCTCCCAGCAGTGTACACTAACAATAATTCAGCCCTGTGTCAAGGGAGGCTGTGAGTTCCTAGCTGAATTTATTTGAAAAATAAAGTTTGTTCTTTTTCTCCAAGATCTTTCCTTAAGCCAGCATGGAACTCTTGTAAAAGAAAAGTGCCTCTAAGTACCAACTACCCAAGGAACAGCCTTTTTATTTTATTTTTTTTATTCCTTGCTCACCATGACAACATAATAAATGAGCCCTGAGAGACTTGCAGTGCTTAACTATTTAAAATTGTGTATTTTATCTTTCACTGTAGGCTTCCAGACATAACATCCATGATCTATTTTTCAAACCCTCTTCAGTGTCTCTGAGTGAAATGCGCCAATTTTCACCTGCAATAGGCAATGATCAGAAGGACACCTTGAGCGGGGACTCTGCTAACACTTTACAGAACTACTCTTACAGTATTTTTGTGATCTATTAATAATTACTCGCTCCTGTAAAAGAAAGGCAACAAGGCAATAGTTTCACCATCTGCTTTTTCCATTTTTGTTTGGAATTCTGCTGGATGGCTCTGTATTCTTTCATACATGACTAATAGGAAAGATACAAGACTAATAGGAAACACAACTGCAACTTCACTTAGGGTTGGTTTCAGTTAACAGATGGGCTTTAAACTATCCAACATAAAAGCATTCATTTCAGAAAAACTGACCCCAAAACTGCTTCATAAAATGAAGTATTTCCATTTTTTTTCCCCTCAAAGCTTTAGGATCTTTCATGACACTACAGTATAAGAGGCCCCTGGGTTAAAAAAAAAATAGCACACACACACAATTTCTGACCTTAAATATCAGAGACTAAAGGTTTTACAATAAAAGTATCAGCAGTAACATACACGGCTCTACAAAAAGCCTCCAAGACCACAGCTTTCCTTGCTAAATTTCAAATGCCAACAAAAAATTACAGCAAAGAGATCTCCAAAATCCCTTTTTTCGGTCAAGTGAAGCTCTAGTTTTCCAGCAACCACACAGCAGCGGCGGTGGGAGCTGGGGCTGTTTCAGCAGCGCTTCCCTCTGGATAAGTAACCCCTAGAGCAGCCAGGGATGGAGCCCCTCAGTCACACGGGCTGGGGGGACTCCTGCTTCCACACTCCTGCATGCACAGCACAGCGCATGGAAAACTGCTGGAACCACACACCCAGGACTGCCCAAGAGCATTTACCCAAGATTAACAAATAGGTTTGTCAGGATCCCTGGACGTGCCCGAGGCCAGGCTGGAACGGGCTTGGAGCGACCCTGCCCAGTGTGGTGCCAACTTCAATCCCAACCAGGCCTGGCACCGGAGCTTTCCCAGCCTCCCACTTCCACAGGCCCAGGCTCCAGCCCAGCCCACACCACAGCACTGGCAGCGACTTGGCACAGGTTTACATTTACAATTAAATATGCTCAAAATCATACTCTGCAGTATTTTTTGCACTTGGTTTTTCTACTTCTGTCCCAAAGGTGCCAGTGCAACTCCCCGGACGCTGAGGGACGGGGCTTCCCAGAAGTTCCGGGCAGAGCCCGTAGGTGGCGGCATTTTTGTATGGAAAATCAGAATTTCCTTCTTTATAGTCACTGCACAGTCAGATTTCTGTGACAGGCAAAGATTGTCCCCATCAGCTCCTCTCCGCAGCCGGGGCTGGGCAGTGCCCACACAAGCAGCAGCGTTTCCCTCTGGACCAGAAACCCAACTTTTCTCTCCACTGCTGTTAAGGAGCAGCATCCCAGAAGTCACCAAAGCACAAGTTTAGAAGCAGAGGAAGCAAGTGAAGCTTTCCAAATCTCACTGTACCCCATAAGCGTGGCTATCCATTTTGAATACTTTTATTACATCCTCACCAGAATTCTCTGAGCTTTGCAGAGAGGTATAGAATCACTCAAAAATAATAAAAAAAAGAACACACCAAACAAAACTCCCCAAACCCTGTAGTTAAAAAAATGCTGTTAAAATTTCATACAAGAATTAACAATGGAGAAAAGTTAGCAAATAAGACTAAGTAGAAAGTAAGTTCCTGTGTTTCCAGCAGTGGTTTTGCCAGATGCATCATCACATCTGCATGTGAGCAATTTTTCATTATTTATAAATGCATTACAGGAACACAGCCAAGCTACAAACCAAGGAGTCCAACACACATTTAAAAAAAAAAAACAACAGGGAATGTGTCTTGGTTATAGAACAAAAGAATTCATTTTATCACTTGGCTTTAGCGCTGGAGAAAATGGCTCCTGGTGCGCTGAACCCCGTGATGAATGTGCCCCCTCCAGATCTTTATTGCCCCTGTAAATCACCGCACTGACAGCACTTAATAAGAAAGCTTTGGAGTGGGTTTGAAGTTTTGCTTTGTACAAATAAAATCTCATATTAAAGAATTTGCTAGTCCTCAAGGTGTGGAAAAATAAGTATGACTAGAACCTGTTGTGCTTGCTTTTTTTAACTGTTTGTTTCCACTATTATTTTTTAAAAATCATTTTGTAGCAAAGGGACCAGAATAACGTAAGGAAAATGGTCTGTATTAAAATAAAAAATTAGAGTCAGGACTTAGTTATTAAAACCCCATATTTCTGATGTTTCTATACCCTATGATGTCTGGATAGGGCAACAAAATCAGAGGCATGGAATATAAAACATGAAATATCTTCCATGGTGTGATATGACATGTTGATAATACTCGGGGTTTTTAACTAAAGAAAGTGAGGATTCTGTGCCCACAGTTATCGGTCAAAATTCCACTCTTTGAGAGAGGGCAGGATTATCTGAGTCACCTGCTACCCCCCAGGTGGGAACAAAAGGGTTTAAATCCCTTGGCAGCAACTGCAACAACATTCACAGATGGTGTCAGTAACGACTTCTACATATAAATATAATTTTATATATTTATACACACACAGCTTTGGTCAAGCACCCTATAGGGAAACAGAGAAATAAATTACCACAACACAAATATTTAAAGTTCATATCAGAAAGTGAATAGACTCGTTTATAATTACAGATTTAATCGTTTGCTTTAGAGATGACATTCTAGAACTGATATTTGAGGGGAAAAAATGGCTATTTGGATGTGTTCACAAGCAAAGTGCAGCTTGGCTCAGGCCATCACACTGATAGACAGTGTCAGCATATCACTGAATTACACTTTAACCAAAATAAATCACAATTCCTGTGGTGGTGGCTTTCTGTTCTGCTTCTATGGCTTGTGTTATCCTTGCTCAATTCCAGGCAGCATCATTCCTTCTAAACCAGTTTATGGCACACCCTGGCTGAGGAAATCTTAACAGGAAACTACAGTTATTTGGACAAAGCTAAATGTATTTATAGGGAAATAAATTTATTTCCTGTTCAAACTGGGAGCACAAAGGTATTATGTGACAGATTATCAACAGGTCTGGAGGAAGTCCAGCTTCTCTTGACATTTAAAACACATTTGAGAAGGTACCTCTAAGAAAATACATGCTAGTGGACATGTAAGTATAGGAAAAATAAAGGAAGGTTTTTCCCTAAAAACAAACCCAGCCAGTATTAAAGGAGCACATTAATAAGAGTCCTTTAGGATTAGGATCCATAGTATCAGGTATCACTCTTTCCCAGCTGCATGGATCTTTCCATGGATCTTTTTCTCACTCTCACCACTGGAAAGAACATCTGCAAAGGTGCCACCAGAAGGAGTAACCTGGCACTTGGGGCCAGTGCACAACCCCAAACCAAGCAAAAGGAAGAGAGTCGGGGCAAAAGGAGGAGAATCAGGGCACACGTGGGTTGGGAAGGAAGTTCCAGGTTGATCATGTTCCCCCCCGGGACCCCCCGAGCTGGACACGGAGCCTGCACAGCCCCCTCCCCTTCCACGGACATTCCCCTGCTGCCCACTCCCCCTGCAGCTCACCGAGGCAACAGCTAGAGCCTGCTTTAACATTTATAATCATTACTTTGATTTTTAAACTACTTTAAGATGGTTTAGTCTTATTTTCCAAACCGGAAACCATTCTTAAACCTCTGAGAACAGCTGCGTGTAACTTTGGGGGGTTGTGTATGGTCTGGATTGGGTTTTTTTCAACAGAATAAAAGCCCAACAAATACTGCAGGAATCACTTGTTCCATTTCAAAGAGCAGATCCCAGGTCCCCTCCTCCGTCCATCCCCACTCCAGGTGAGGCGCCGGTGCTCAGGGACAGTCCCCGCTCGGCACTCGGAGAAGGATCCCCTCTCAGTGTGGATGTTCGCCTCTCGGCAGCTCAACCACCCCATTAGCTGCTTTTTATTGAGCACCGGCACTCATTGCTTACTTCTCAATTCTCTGATTAAGCACCGCACTGCCGGGATCCCCAGCCTGCATCTGCCAGCTGATCAGCTCAGTAATTCTGATAATCTCAAACCCAGGGAGCTGGGAAGGAACTGCAATCCCTGGGAGCTGGCTCCATTTACCTCTTTGTGTACAACATCAATACCCCAAACTCCCAGCAACACAATCCAGAGAATCCGACTTCAAACGCGCCAAGTTCCAGAGTAATTTCAATAAAAAGCCACAACAGGTCATTAAAATGCCCCTTAATTGTGTCTGCCTCGCACTCCGTGCTGCTCCCGCCGCGGCTGGCACCCTCTGGAGGTTTTAAAGCTGCTCTGGGAGCTGGCGGAGCCCCGAGGTGGCTGTCACGGCCGGGGACAGCCCCCTGGCCCTCTGCCCCCCGTCCATCTCCTCGCTGTCCCCCCGTCACTGCCTGGCATGATTTAACAACTCTAATTCCTTAGTTAACGATGTCAAAGGTTTTTAGGAAATTGACTCTGTTTCACCAACGATATATTTCTTCTCGATGACAGAGTGGTTAAAATGATTTTTAAACCAAGACAGCAAAATAAAGCAGTAATAAAATCAATAAAAGGTGCTTAAAACATTCCTTCTATTAGGTAATGGCATTTAAAATATCCGTAGCTTGTAATGGCACTTAGGATATGCCCGAAAATCAATGAACTAAATTACTTATTGAACTAGTTAATTTGAACATTGAGTTTTATATGTATATTGATAAAACAAGCGTCAAGAACCCTGGCTGTGTTCGAATTCCACGGTCAGACATCTCCCTCTGCTGCTCCCTCGGAAAACTTCACTAGAGACTCCTCCTTTCTTTTTTTTTTTTTTTTTTTTCCTTTTTTTCCCCTTTTTTTCCTTTTTTTTTTTTTTTTTTTGTAAGCAGGGACACTAAAGGATGTAACAACTGAAAACTCCACGAGAGATCTCAGACTCTGAAGGGTTTGTAAATTATTGTTGTTTTTTCCAAAATCGCTGATGTTTTACGATGCTGAATAGCACCACAAAACCTTCAATTGCACCTAAAATACCATTTGGTATTTTGAAATATCAAAATATTACCACTATATACAGAAATATATATAAAACATGTGGGAACAGTGTAAAAAATAAGGAGATATAATAGTGCTTTAAAAACTGTGAGATCACCCTCAACAGCTTTGATATTTTTCGTGTTAGTAACTCCTCCGTGTAGACTCTGAAGTAACAGCCTCAGGTAATACTTTTTTTTTTTTTTTTTCTAGAAATAAAGTGTGAAAGACAAGTTCTGTGTCAGCTTCTGCTCCTGAGGTGCGAAAACCCTTCTCCAAAGTCTCACCTGAGCCTGTTTCTCCTTAACTGGTTTTTGTTCAGCAAAAACCTCTACAAAATCCGAGAGGCTGAAGGGCATTGACTTTACCTGACACGGTCCCTGGGAAGAAACCAAACACTAATAAAGATTTCTACCTATTTTCGTGGAGGTTTATCGCTGCGGTAGCGGGACTCCTGCCGTCCCCTGAGGCTCTGGGACGATGGCGTTTCCCGGGGCGGGGAGGCAAGGACAGCACCGGCGCACCTGGAGGGGGAGGATTAAACCCGCTGTTGGCACTGCCACTGTATGTGTCCCCCCATGCGGGTGGCAGGGCCGGGCCTGAGGGATCCCTCACTCCCTGAGGCCACCGGGACCCCTGACCCCGGCACAGGCCAGCGCCACCCGCACCTCCCACAGGAACAGCCGGGGCCCAGACCCCGGGGGGACTGCGGACACTTGGGAGAGGGACGGGGGAAATGAGGGCGAAAGATGAGGGAAAGAGGAGGGGGAGAAAAAAGTGGGGAGGGGAAAGAGGGATTTAAAAATGCGGGGGAAGAAATAGAGAGGTTAGAAAAAGCGGGGAGAGGAAAAGAGGGGAGAGGAGTAGAAAAGAGGGGAAGGGGTGAAAAAGGGGGGGAAAGGGGAGGAAAAAAGGAAATAAAGTGGGGAAAGGGGGGAAAGGGCGGGGGGGAAGGCAGAAAAAAGGCCGAAAAAGGGAGGGTGAAAGGGGAGAGGAAAAGGAGAGGGGAAGTGGCAGGGCCCGCCCCCTCCCGCCCTTTCCCCACCTCAGGGCGGAGCAACGCCACAGCCCCAAGATGGCGGCGGCACCCTCCCAAGATGGCGGCATTACCTTTTCAGCATGGCGGCGTTACCTTCTCAGCATGGCGGCGTTACCCTCTCAGCATGGCGGCGTTACCCTCTCAGCATGGCGGCGTTACCCTCTCAGCATGGCGGCGTTACCCTCTCAGCATGGCGGCGTTACCTTCTCAGCATGGCGGCGTTACCTTCTCAGCATGGCGGCGTTACCCTCTCAGCATGGCGGCGTTACCCTCTCAGCATGGCGATCGTCACGTCCCGGTGTGGCGAGTCCCCTCCAAAGATGGCGAACGCCCCTTCCCAAGATGGCCGCGGCGCCGCCCCAGCCGGCCGGCCCGCCCCGCGCGCTGCACGCCGGGCGCTGGGGGCGGGCTGAGGGCGCGGGGCCGGTCGGGCCTGGTGCGGGCGCGGGCGGTCGGAGCGAGCGGGGCCGGGCCGGGCCGGGCAGGGCGCCATGCCGGAGCTGGCCGTGGACAGGGTGGTCGTGCACCCGCTGGTGCTGCTCAGCGTCGTCGATCACTTCAACAGGTGCGGCCGGGCGGGAGAGGCGCCGCGGCGCTGAGTCACGGCCGGGCCGGGAGCGGGGCCGGGCCGGGAGCGGGGCCCTGAAGGAGCCCGGGGCCGGGAGGGGACCCGGCGGAGCGGGAGGGCGCCGGGGCCGGGAGGGGACCCGGTCCCTCCGGCACCCCGGGTGATCTGAGCCTAATTCCGCTCCTTCCCGCCGGTGCCGAGCGGTTTTAGAGCCCAAAATAAAGCCCTAAATCCCGGGAGGGGGCCGAGCCCGCGGTGGGTGACGCTGGGGTCGGTCGCTGCTCGCTGTTCGAGCCCGTGTCGGGGCCGCGTTCCCCGCGAGTGACAGGGGCCCGTCCCCGGGGACAGGCTGTGGTTCCGAGGGCACCGGAACGCCCTTTTGTGGCTGTAAACACAAGCAGTGATAACACAATCCTAGCCCGCCTCTCTTCCACCCCCGCTGTGTACCTCCGGCACGGGCTGGGCCCCCTTCTCCCTCCTCCCCGTCTGTGGCACGGTCTGACAGTCGGTTTTCCTTTCAGAATAGGAAAAGTGGGAAATCAGAAGCGAGTGGTTGGAGTGCTGCTGGGCTCCTGGCAGAAGAAGATCCTGGATGTGTCCAACAGTTTTGCAGGTGAGTTTGGCTGTCCTGCCCTTCTCCAAAGCCACTGAATTATTTAGTGGATGGATTGTGTTGGGGTTTTTGAAGAAACCTTTAATCCATCCATGTACAAATCACCCCATATCCAACAACAAATGCAAACTGCTGTCGACACCCCTAAGTAAACCTCACTCTCCTTCAGCAGCTAAAAATACCCAAACCCAGAGCATTTCAATTAACATTTTAATTCAGGAAGTTGGTTTCTCAAACACTGGTGTTTTGTTTTATTCCCAGTACCTTTTGATGAGGATGACAAGGATGATACCGTGTGGTTCCTGGACCATGACTATCTGGAGAACATGTATGGAATGTTTAAGAAGGTCAATGGTGAGTGGAGATCTTCTGACAGTCAGGGATACACTCCCAAAAACTTTCAGGGCTGTGGAAAAAGGAATTCCTGTTAATCACAAATCCTTAGGGTTGGAAAAGACCTATAAGATCATGGAGTCCAACCATCAGCCAGCACCACCGTGTTCTCCCCTAACTATGTCCCACATCCACACCATTCTGAACCCTTCAGGGATGGGATTTGCCTCTGGAGATGTCAGAGGTGCTGGCTATCAGACCCTGAGAGCGACACAATTAACAGAAGCTGTTAATTACCCAGTGAAGGGGCCAGGAGAAAAGCCAGGTGATGAGTCAGTGTGGTCACTGCTCAAGCCAGGGCCTTGTCATCCACTTCCCTCTCCTCCACACAGACCAGACTCTCACCCAGTCAGCCCACCCAGTCTCTGCCCAGGTCTCTGCTGGGGGCTCCCCAAGGTTCTGATCCCCAATCCTTTCTGCTTTTGCTCAGCCAGAGAAAGAATCGTGGGGTGGTACCACACGGGCCCGAAGCTGCACAAGAACGACATCGCCATCAACGAACTGATGAAGAGATACTGCCCCAACTCTGTAAGTGGGGCCAGCTTTGGCCTCTGGGGTTGTTCTTCTCTCTCTTTCCCTGAAAGGAGCATCTGGGAGGCCTAGTACCCCCCCTTTTTTGCTGGTGACACAGCATGGTGGTTTTAAAGTGATTGAGGAACTGGGATCAGGAGTTTCTTGACTCATCGTCTCAGTGCCTGAGGTTCCCCCACTGAGCAGCCTTGTGCTGGTGCTGAGGAGGGAAGAGCTGGCTTGGGTATTTTTATCCTCCTCCTTGACTGAAATCCAGTTTTCTGCACGTTTTCTTTCTCCCCGAGGTGCTGGTGATCATTGACGTGAAGCCAAAGGACCTGGGGCTGCCCACAGAAGCCTACATCTCCGTGGAGGAGGTTCATGACGTGAGTGTGCACTCTGTGACGTGTCACAGTCACAGCTGGGAGCACTTGGAGGCTGGCACTGCTGGGTGTCACTGGCTGCAGGTGTGCCCAGTCATTGTGGGCCTGCCCTGAGCAGCTCATCCTCACTGGGCCCCGTGCAGACAAACAGCACCCAGCAGTGAGTCACTGTAATTGTTGCATTTTAATTAATTATGGATGCATATAAAATATTGGATCTTTTTGCCTCTCTGAGGCCTTCACTACAGAGCAGGAGCTGCTCTCCCAAAATGCAATGAGGTTGGATCAGAGAAGAGAGAAATAATTGTGCCATTTAGAATTCCCATTGCTCCCCCCTGGACACAGACCAGCAAAATGCAGAAATGGGAAGTTACCCAGGGCAGGAGAGATTGCTGGGGCAGTTGGTGACACTGATTAAAACATCCCAGCTCAGATCCCTCGTGGCCTGTGTAGGGCTGCTTTCCTTGTTTCCTGGGTGCAGTCCCTGATCTGAAATCCCCCATTGGTGTTTCCCTTTAGGATGGCACCCCCACCTCCAAGACCTTTGAGCACGTGACGAGCGAGATCGGTGCAGAGGAGGCTGAGGAAGTGGGTGTGGAGCACCTGCTGAGGTGAGTCTGGGCAGCTGTCGTGGCATTCCCAGTGCCACACGTGCCACCAGTCCTGGGAGCCTGGGCCCATCATCCCAGCTCCCACGGCTCTCAGCTGGGAAGGTCCCAGGTTCTAATCCCCATTCTCTGTGGGTTCCAGGGACATCAAGGACACCACGGTGGGCACGCTGTCCCAGCGGATCACAAACCAGGTCCATGGCTTGAAGGGACTGAACTCCAAACTTCTGGACGTCAGGAGCTACCTAGAGAAAGTAGCCCTGGGCAAACTCCCCATCAACCACCAGATCATCTACCACCTCCAGGATGTCTTCAACCTGCTCCCAGACGTGAACCTGCAGGAGTTTGTCAAGGCCTTTTACCTGAAGACCAACGACCAGATGGTGGTGGTGTACCTGGCCTCGCTCATCCGCTCCGTCGTGGCCCTGCACAACCTCATCAACAACAAGATTGCCAACAGGGATGCGGAGAAGAAGGAAGGACAGGAAAAAGAAGAAAGTAAAAAGGAGAGGAAAGATGAGAAGGAGAAGGACAAGGAGAAGAGTGATGGCAAGAAAGAGGAGAAAAAGGAGAAAAAGTAAAAGGTGTAGGTTTTTTATTTGTAAATTAAAAATCTTGTAAACTAAATCCTTGGTGCTGGGGTCTTGTGTTCAGCACTCTGCTCCTCCTCACCCAGGCAGGGTTGAGGGGAGCCATGTGGAGGCTTTTGATTTAATTTGATAATACTGTTACACAGCACTTTTCCCTCCCTCAGTGTGTCTTTGGGGGGGTGGAGGCCTCAGCTCACTCACTCTGCTCTCATTGAGCACATTCCCATGTTCCAGGGCTTTGCCATTAGCCAATTTGTGCACCACAGCCATGCCTGTGTTTAACTGGCTCTGTGCCCCAGCCCCCCGGGGTGTGGCACAGCTGGGATGTTGTCACTGCTGTCACAGCTCTGTGACTCCCTGGGGACAGCGCTGGTGGCCCTGTCAGCCCTGGCTAGGACCAAGCAGCTCTGGAGACTGCAGGAGGCTGTGAGCCCGGAGAGGCACTGGGGCCATCCCCACTGACACAGGGCAGGCAGGGACAAAATCCACGGGATTTGTGATCCCAGTGCTGAGCTCCGGGTGCCATGATGGCCCTGGAGCCCCAGCCCTGCACAGACCCCAGCCTGGGACACAGACAGGGACCCAGGACAGGGACAGACCTGGGACACACAGGGACCCAGGACAGGCACACACACACACAGACCCAGCACACACACACAGACCCAGCACACACTCACAGGCATCCAGCACATACATACACAGGGATCCAGCACACACACAGATCACACAGGGACCCAGGATACACACAGCCCCAGCACACACACAGGGCCCCAGGACACACAGGGCCCCAGCACACGGGCACACCTGGGCAGCTGCTTTGTCGTTTATTGCACACGAAGCCGCGGGGGCAGGCGGGGCCGTGCGGGACCGGCCGTTCCCAGCCCGGAGCCGTTCCCAGCCCGGAGCCGTTCCCAGCCCGGAGCCGTGTCCCGTCTCCACCGGCCCCGGACACACGGACACAGCCACGCCGGGTCTGTCACCGCGCACAGGGAGGGACAGAAGTGACAGCCAGGTGGTGCTGCCCTCACCGCGGCCTGTCCGACAGCAGAGGGAACACAGGAGCGTGGGCAGGACCCAGGATCCGAGCGAAGGCTGGCAGGGCCCTGGCAGTGCCCGGAGCCCCCGGGGCTGCTGTGGAGCACCAGCTCCAGGCAGAAACCACATCACTTAAATACAACTGCCCAGGGGCCACGGGCTGCACATCGGGACATGCCACGGCCACGCTCAGCTGGGCTCTGGCTCCAGTGGCTGCGGGTCTGGCCTGGGTCAGGGCTGTCCTGGTGCACAGGAGCCCCTCAGAAGCATCGTCTTGGGGGTCCCTGGCACTGGGTGCAGGATGGGGCCCAGAAGTCAATCTGAGAGCCATTTTCCCCCTCACTTGCCACTACCAAAATGCCACGAAAAGGCATGAAAGAAATCATGAGGGGGAAGAAGAGCCTCTACCAAACACATAACTGTGTCTGGGGTGAGGGGCCGGGAGCTCCAGTGCCCCCTGTGCTGCCCCCAGCCCTCGTGAGCCAAGTCCTAGTGTCCTCCTCTCCATCACACCTCGGATTTCCTTAGGGAGGGAAACACAGCCCCGTTCCCCCAGGGCCGTGTCAGTGCAGGCCTCGCCCAGGAACAGGAGCCACAGTGTCCGTGGGGGCCCGCGCACATCCCGGGAAGGCTCAGCCCTCTGGGAACGCCCCACAGCTCCATCACTCCTGTCCAAAGCCTTCTGTCTCCTCAATGGCGTAAAGCAGCTTCTCCTTCAGCTGTTCATAGCTCTTGTAGGGAGGGAGGTCCAGGCGGTTGAAGCTGGGGAGAGAACGGAGGCTGGGCCAGGCCAGAACAGCACAGCCATGGCACAGAGAGCCCCGTGCAGCCCTGCAGAGCTCCCCGTGCCCCCAGTGCTTCAGCCAGGCCAGAACAGCACAGCCATGGCACAGAGAGCCCTGTGCAGCCCCACAGAGCTCCCCGTGTCCCTGGTGCTTCAGCCAGGCCAGAACAGCACAGCCATGGCATGGCCAGCCCTGTGCAGCCCTGCACAGCTCCCCGTGTCCCTGGCACTCTGGCCAGGCCCAGGGCAAGGACTTACCACGTGTGGCTCCGTGGCAGCCACGTCTCTTTGCCAACTTTATCGATGCAGAATTTCTGGGGCCCGTTGCTGCCTGTTAATGATGAGCACAGCAAAGCTCTTTACATGACCAGGAGCTGAAAAAGAAACCCCTCCCACACACACTGAGATCCACCAAGGACCTACAATCCCAGGGTCACACAGGGCATAAATCCACGGCAGCAGTCCCTGCCTGTTTGCAGAGAGGATGTTCAAAAAATAAAGGAGAAAGCAAAAAGCAGATTCACAGCACTGAGGGGCAAGAGCACCATCCCTGCGCACGATGGTTCCACAGCAAGTGCTAAAACTCACTGATCTGGAAACCCTCAGGATTGTGCAAGTCCATCCAAGAGTTTTAAAGGACCTGGCATAGGAAGTCTGAGTCACTGAGGTGGCTTTTAACACATTGAGAATGCTGGAGAGGTTCCAGGGGGTGGAAAAAGCTAATATGCCAGCAAGAACAACTGAGTGGGTTAAGCAAGCTGGCTGGCTTGACATGAATGCCAGGAGAGGCAGGGAAAGGCTGCTATAGGCCCCAAAAAGCAGTAAATTAAAGGATGAGTGGAACCACACTGTGGTTTTCTCAAAAAGAGGCTTTGTCAAAATTCAAAGAATCAAAATTGAATCAGAAATCCAATCTCATTCAGACAGAGTTAACCCTGGCGGGACAGTCACGGCCAAAGAACGTGTCTGGAAATGGCACAACACCAGATGGGATCCCTGTGCTCAGACCCTGCAGCTCTCCTGCTCACGTGTGCTCTGTGTGGGGACAGGGACAGGGACAGGGAGGTGCCACCCCTGGCCCCAGGACGCACCGATGAGCTCAGCAAAGCCCCCGACGGGCAGGCGGCACGTCCCCGTCACAAACTGCAGCAGCCGGATCCTCTTCTCATTGTCCATCTCCTTCACCACCTGCAGCAGGGACGCAGCAGCTGGGTGGGATCCTGGCCCCACCCTGCGGGATGGCTGCTGCCAGGGCACCCCACGCCCTCAGCTGGGCTCAGACTGACCTGCCAGAACCACTGGATCTGCTTGCTGTTCTTGGTGTAGTGCCTGTAGATGGTATTTTTCTGCCAGTCGTTCATGTCGATCTCCTGCATCCCGCACAGCATCAGCTGGGGACAGGGGACACTCAGCAGGGGACAGACAGGGCCCTGTGCCTGCACTCTGAGTACCAACCCCTCTGGTGCCAGCCTTCACCTGGCCCAGGCGCCAGCACTGAGGTGTCTGGGATGAATTCCTCCCATCCAGTGGGATGTTCTCTTGCCAATGGACCCAGCGAGCCACCCCCAGACCCAACCCCAGGGCTGTACCCTCATCAGCAGAGGCAATGGGCACGGAGCACGAGCAGGGTCACCACGTGCCACCTTCCATCCACACCCCCAGCCCAGGTGCCAGCTCACCTCCAGCTCCTTCTCATCGAAGTAGCGCAGCCACTCCAGTGGCACCACCTCGTTGAAGCCGTCCAGGAAAGCTTTGGTCTGCTCCTCCACGCCCCGTGTGAACCTCCAGTCCGTCAGCAGCCTGGGGAGGCAGCCGGGGTCGGCACAGAGCCAGCACTGCTGGCCTGGCACAGGGACACCCCAGGATCCCTCCCACCAGCAGGGAGGGCCCCGGCAGTGTGGGCAATGGGAGAGGGGCTCCCTCAAAGCACCAGGGCTCCCCTCAGCTCCCACTGAAATTGGGGTTTCTGTCTCTGTCCCCAAACCCATGAGCAGTATTCAGCCCCAACAGCAGCCTTAGGAGCTCCAGGGGTGCAAACCACATCTCCTAGCTGGAGCTGAGCTGGCCCTGGCAGCCCCCAGGCAGGCAGGGGGAACAGCCGTGGGACGGGAGAGCAGCCTCAGCCTCTCTCCCCTCTTCTTTTTCCTGAAAGTACTGGCAACTGCCCAGCCCGCAGCAATCCAGACCGCAGCAGAGCCCGGCCAGCCGCGCCAGCCCGGCCTTGTCACAGGCCACGTAGCCCAGGGAAGCGGCCACGTCCCAGGGCCCACGGTCCCACCCCTGCAGCCGCCGGGGGCGGGTGCCTGCCAGGACCCTGGGGACAGCCACTCACATGATGTACTCCTCCTTGTTCTCCTCCGTCACACGGATGCTCTCACCGCCCTCCTTCAGCTCGTGGGTGGTCACCTTGCCCAGGATCTCCATGTCCTGGATGAAGTACAGCTCCAGCCCGCACTCCTCCAGGCTGTTCTCCCTGTGGGGAACAGCGGGATGTGACTCCTGGCGGAGGCACCCAGCAGCAGTGAGGGGCTGTGGGGACAGGAGGCACTGCAGGGCACTCACTTGGTCCACACGATGGAGTTGTAGAACTCGGGGTCGATGGACTCCAGGTCCTTCAGCGTCGGGCGCTTGTTCAGCATCCGTTTGTAGAAGGGCAGCGTGAAGCCGGTGTCGATGAACTTCCCGTGGTACAGAGCCTGTGGCACGGAGGGGACACCAGCTCAGGGGGACCCTGGGACACAGCCCTGGGGCAGGACACTGCTCCACCCTGGGGCAGGACACTGCTCCACCCTGGGGCAGGACACTGCTCCACCCTGGGGCAGGACAATGCTCCACCCTGGGGCAGCCCCCCGGGGCAGAAGGGACTCATTCAGGAGTTCCTCAGCTGTGTGCCCCTGCCTGGCACACGTGGAGGAGAAGGGTGGGCTGCCCCAGCAGCACTTCCCGGGCCGGGTGGGCTGCAGCCCCTCTCCCTCCTCACCGCAAATTCCACTGCATCTCCCTCTCCCCTCACAGCTCTATTAAGAGCACTTGTTTAAACAGAGCTGTGCTGTGGCTTCCCTGAATCCCTGGCTTCCAGGAGCCCCGAGGCAAAGGCAGCCAAAAATAATGCAGACGCTTGTCTAGAACGGCCCAGCGGTGAGTAATAGTCTGGGGTTTTATTGGTATCCTGCGAGGCGGGGCAGGGCAGGGCAGGACAGCGGGGCCGGGGCCGCCCCCGCGCACACCCCGCGGGGCAGAGGGCTAGGGACCCTTCCCCGGGCTCAGGGAGCCCCGGCAGCCCCCCTGCCAGCCCGGGGCACCTCGGCCTTGAGCAATCCCAGACAATCCGAGCAGGGAGGAGCTGCTCTGGAGCTTGGGCAGCTGGAAAATCTCACACTGCTGGGACTAAAAATAGTCCCTGGAGCTGCAGACCCGACAGCACCTGGGGTGACAGCCAAAGACCTGGAGCCATCTATCCCTGCCACAACTCCTGGGAAAGCAGGTCTCCTCTGGCCCCACAGCCATGGATTGGATTTAAAATGCATCACCCCACAGCACCTCCTTGAAGGGCCATCTCCCCCTGACCCACGTGTGGGCGAGAAGGGGCTCAGAGGGGGCGGCAGTGCCGAGGCCAGCACAGCCACGGCACACGGAGCTGTCCCTGGCCCTGCTCCCCGCGGGGACACAAAGCCCTGGTGCCCTCCCCGGGCTCTCACCATGGCGATGAAGCGGCCGATGAAGCGGAAGTAGGTGAGGTGGTCGGGGTTGATGGAGGAGGCGGGGTTGATCTGCAGGCAGTAGTTGTTCTTGCCCGCGTACTCGAAGAGGCAGTACATGGGGTTGAGCACCTCGTGGGACAGGAGGAAGAACCACTCCCTGGGATGAGACAAGGGGAACGCGGTGACAAGCAGCTCAGGGAGGGGACAGCGTGTGTCCCTGCACCAAGGGGTGCCCGGCAGTGTTGGGCACTGGTGTGACCGGGTGACGGTGCTCCCCTTCCCGGGGTGCTGTGTGGGGTTTGTGAAGGGTTTCTGGAGACACCAGTGTGCTGCAGGCCCCCTCAGAGCATCGGGAACCTGGGCAAGTGCCACACACAGCCCCAGCTGGGCTGTCCCACACACACAGCCCCAGCTGGGCTGTCCCACACACACACAGCCCCAGCTGGGCTGTCCCACACCCCCACACCTCTCGGGTGCCCCCAGCCCCTCCGCACACGCTGCCCCGGGAGCCCCAGGCCAGGCTCAGGACAGCCCCATCCTGGCTTTGCTGCCCCGGCCGTGCAGGCAGACAGGAATCCTCAGACGTGGAGGCAGCCCCGGCATCCCGTCCGTGGTTCTACCCTGTGGTAGAACAGCATGACGTAACCTACCATAGGGTAAAACCACTGGCAGGACACGGAGAGAGGTGCAGCAGGAGCAGGAGCTGGGGCAGCAGCCCCACGAAGGGCAGCAGGAGAGCGTGGGGTGGCAGCAGGCAGGGACACGCCAACCCAGCTCCAAGATGGCCCAGGTGAGC
This sequence comes from Acrocephalus scirpaceus scirpaceus, assembly GCA_910950805.1. Classification (NCBI taxonomy): domain Eukaryota; kingdom Metazoa; phylum Chordata; class Aves; order Passeriformes; family Sylviidae; genus Acrocephalus; species Acrocephalus scirpaceus. Next base: position 824,459 of record OU383783.1, read on the forward strand.
CAGAGGGGGCTCACAGGGACACAGGAACCCCTCCAGCCAAGCCACAGCCTGTGGCAACATCATCCCAGGGCTGCAGCAGAGCTGCAGCAACCACATCACACCCTGTCTGTCCTGGCACAACCTGTCAGGGAACACCAGGGCCTGTTTGCTGCAGGGAGATGAGGCCACTCAGCTCATCACCCCCACAACTGGGGGCAGCAGGGGAGCCCCAGCTGGGTCCCCTGTGCTCTCACTGCCAGGGGCAGGCTGCTGCAATGCTCTCGGGTGTTCCACCACTCCTAAAACCCAGTTTCCCATTTGAATGCCCCTGGACCCTTCTGCTCAAGGGCTGGGAGCCGTGAGTGCAGCTGCCTCATGCCTGCGCTGCCCACAGGGCACAGGGCACAGGGCCCAGGGCACAGGGCACAGGACACAGGACACAGGCAGGGCCCAGCATGCCACGCTCACCTGGCAATGCCACCGTAGTCCAGGCCCTCCTCCCCTCGCATGATGATGTACAGCCGGCGCCGCAGGTCGTACGGCTTCATGTTCATGATCTGGGGACCAGCAGGGCAGTGTCACTGTGGCTGGGGCTGGCTGCACTCCTGGGGGCCCCACTCCTGGGGGCCAGCCCCATTCCTGCCCAGCTCCACGGCCCCAGCACCCCCTACCTGCTGGAAGGAATCCTCGAAGAGCGTTTGCCGAGACACGCTGATCTTCACGTGGCTGGGCAGCGCGTTAGACTGCAGGCAGGGCAAAAGCACGGGGCTGTGTGAGCCTGGCACAGCTCTCCTCACTCACACCTGCCCACAGGGCTCAGGGCACCCCACAGCTGCCCACAGCCACCCTACTCACGTGGCAGAGGAAGCGGAACTGGTGGTACTTCCAGCGAAAGCTCCGGTCGTAGGCGCCCGGGGAGCCGCCGTGCTTGCTCCTGCCAAAGCAGCGGGGCCTCGTCACACGCCCTGCCCCGAGCAGCCCCGGCACAGCCAGGAGGGATGAGGGTCACCGGGGTGCAGCCCTCCTCTGCCAGAGCCCACGTGAGCCCCCAGAGCCGCTGCTCAGGGCTTACCCAGACTCGAAGCCGGGCCGCGGGTCCTTGAAGGTGGTGGTGCGGGTGTTGTGGTCCACGAAGTAGCGCACGCTCTCGTTGGTGTACTTCATCTCCCAGCCCGGCGGCAGCGGCGGCTCCTGGATCATCCTGCGGGCAAGGAAAGGCTCACCAGGCAGGCCCTTTGGGCAGCCCCCCTCAGCTACAGCTCCGTGCCAGGCAAAAGGAAGGATTCATGGCATGGGACTGAGAGTGACTGTGCACACCCCGGGAGAGGAGTCGTGCCTGGGCAGCACTCCGGGCACGGCACTGTCAGAGTTTCACTGTCCTCCTGTGGGACACATGGCCTCAGTGCAGGGCAGGTCCCTGCAGAGCTGCACCTTCCCAAACCCTGCTCCCCCCACGGCCGCCTACCCCTGCGTGCGAGGGTCTTCCCACTGCGTGGTCCGGGTGTTGTGGTTCACGTAATACACTCGCCCATTGTCCTGTCTCTTCTCTAGGAGAAAAGGGAGAGGAAGCGTTAGCTGGAGTCCAGGGAGCAGCTCTCCCCTTCCCAGCTCACAGGAAATTTGTCAGCTCCCCCATTCCACCTCCCAGGCTCCACTGGAAAAGGCAGGACAAACCCCACATTCTTTCCTGAGCTACCTCAGGCTGGCAGTGCCAGCATGCAGGAGGTGCAAGGGCAGAGGCCAGCGCTGCCACTGCACTGCCAGGGCAGCACAGGGGCTGTGCTCAGCCACACGCCCTCGTGGCACACACACAGCCCCTGCTGGGACACCAGCACTATCCCTCACACGAATCCACAGGTGCTTTCCCAAACGCCCTGCATGGCTGCAGTGCACACGTGTGTGAACACACACACCCTCCTTGTGCTGCACACAGGCACCAAACAGCTCCAGCACACACCCCCTGCCTCCCCAGCACTGTGTGTGCCCTGCACTTCCTCCTCCTCCTCCATGTGCTGCTCAGCTCCACTGTGCAGGCAGGGACACCTCGTCACCTCCCTGTCACCCTTCCAGCCAGTGCCAGCTCCTCTCTCCATCTCACTCCTGGACTGTGGGCAGCAGCCCCCAAATGATGGCCAGGACTGCACCCATCCCAGGGATCCCATCCCTCCTGGGGACCCCCACCCCGGGGTGCTCAGGCCCACGCAGAGCTGTGCCTCCCCAGCCTGCCCAGCTGGCACTGGGATGGGTCCCTTCTCCCTGCTGATGGGAGGTGGGACACCCAGCAAGGGCTCCACCACTGCCCCTGCAGCCTGCCTGAGCAGCCTTGGCCCCTCTGCCCTGTTCCCAGCTCCCACAGCTTTACCCCTTCTCCTGCTCTCCCTGGCACAGCACAGCCCAGCTGCACCAGCCTGCCCTGTCCCGGGATGCTTTGGCCATGGAGGGGATCTCTGTCCTGGGGTGGCACAGGGACTTTTCAGAATGTCCCAGCACACAATGCTTGGGCCATATGGGGAGGAGCAGCTCTGCTCCTGCCAGCTCCCAGCCCTGCTCCAGAGCCAGGCAGAGCATCCCGGGAGGCAGCACAGCAGCAGGACGGATCCCTGCTCGCCAGAGGGGTCCAGGGACAAGCAAGGACTCAATCCCCAAGCTGGGGATCTTCCCCAGTCCAAAGAACAATCACAAGCACTTCTGCATTCAGCAGAGAGGCTGGGAACTCCTCCAGGAAAGGGGGAAAAAGGGGGAAAAGAGCTGAATTTCGAGCTGAATTTCCCAGAAGAGATCATGCTAGTCACAGGCAGGCTCAGCCCCACGTGCAGCCGAGCACAGGGAGCGCTGGAGCAGAGCCCTTCACCCTTCCCAGCAGGGCCAGGGATGGGCAGGGTGACAGCAGTGTCCCCTGGGGCCACGCAGGGGCAGGTGAGGCAGAGCAGTACTTACCCCAGCCGGGAGGAAGGGGCCCCAGAGGATCATTGTCGGACGGGGCTCCGGAGGACTAGAGACAACAGAGAGAGCAAAAACACGGAATAAACCCCAGAGCCGGGATGGCTGGGAGCAGCAGAGCTCAGAGGTGAGCCGGCCAGCCCCGCTTCCACTCGCCTCTCCTTGGCCCACAGCTCCCAGAGAACTAAAAAAAAATCGCACGCTCAAGGGGGGTTAAAAAAAGAAACAAAAAAAACCCCAAAAGCAAATTAAAAAAAAAAAGAAAAAAGCCCAAAAGCTCAGCCTAAGCAGGGGCCGGGGCAGCCAAGGGGCAGCGGGGCAGGCGCAGGGGCTGTGCCGGCCGAGGGCAGCAGGACGGCCCGGAGGGCTCCGGACGTGCGCGGCTGCTCGGCTGCGCCGGCGTCCCCTCCACATACACCTCCAGCCTCCTCCAAGAACCACACACAAGAGGGGAAAAAATATCGCAGGCCTTTCCAATGAAATCATTCCCACAAGCGCTGTCCACGCCCCGCGCTTCCTGGCGGGATGGCGGCCCCCTCCTCCGCGGGCAGGGCCGGGGTGCGGGATGCGCTCGCTGAGCCCGCGTTCGGCCCCGCCCGCACCGCACAAAGCGCCTTTCTCCAGCACGGGCATGGGGCTGTGCTGCCCCGCTGGGTGCAAACCCCGCACCGGCCCCGCTGGGCTCCCCGGGGATGGAGGCTCCCCGGGGTGAGGGCGGGAGGGGGTCTGGAAGTGCTGTTAATGCTTAAATAAGAAACGCAGCGTTACCCAAAAGGTAAAACCCATCTGCTGGAGGAGGTCGTGTCCCAGCTTCCCCCGCCGGGATGGATCCGAGTCCGCCTGAGCCCAGGGAATGTCACCCGCAGCCGGACCCTCCAGCCTGGACCCAGGGCAGCCCCCCACTCCCAGAAAGGCACCAAACCCTGGCTGGGTGCTGCTCAAGGCAGCCCAGCACCCGAGGATGGCCCGGCACAGCCCGTGCCCCTCCAGGGCTGGCACAGCTCGGAGCTGGGGCAGGGTCTGCTCCTCTCTGCCGGGTCAGGCTGCCCACACACGCAGCCGAGTCCTGTCCAGGGGTACCGCCTGACCGGCACCCCAAAACAGCTCATCACAGCTACCAGGGCACAAATCCGGGCAGCTCCTGCAGCTCCCCACAGCCCCAGGGCACCACCTGGCCCCCGTGGCAGAGCCCCTCCGTGCAAAGGATGCGGCACTGGGGCATCTGCTGGGAGAGTGGTCCCTGGCTTCACCCGAGCCCCCCAAACTGTGCCTGCCCCAGCCTCTGTCCCACTGCCCATCACCCCCCGCCATCCCCTCCAGCAAGGAGGGCACAGGGATGCTGGAGGCGGAGGCAAGGCAAGCAGAAAGCCCCCGTGGGGCAGGAGGCAGAGCAGGAGCCATCACTGCTGGCAGCAGAGCTCGAAACAAAAAGTACAATCGTTTCATCAGGCTAAATTTGGAGGCCGAGTCCCTCCCTCGGCAGAGCGCGGCCAGGGCGAGTCGCACGGCGCTGGAGCGGCTCCAAGGCTGGCGCTGGCAGGGAGCAGGGACGGCCCGGAGCGCCGCCGGCACGGCACGGCACGGCACGGCACGGCACGGCACGGCACGGCACGGCACGGCACGGCACGGCACGGCACGGAGCGAGCCCCTCCCGGGGGAGCCCTGCACCGGGCAGGGCCAGCACAGGAGTGGGGGTCCAGCTCTGCCTGTGAGGCTCGGAAGGGTTGCAGAGACATCCAGGGAGGGACGGGCAGGGGAGGAGAGGGGCTGAGCTGCTCCCGCAGCCCCGGGAGCGGCCCCGGTTGGGTCCCACACAGAACGGACTCTGCACTACCCTCCCTCCCAGAGAGCAGCTGAGCTCCTTCATGGAGCCCTGAGCTCACTGCAGCCCCAGCTGGGACTCCTGGCCTTCTCTGAGAGATAAAAGTCAGTGAGAAGTTGGTCCCTGTCCGCTGCCCACCTTCCCTTCACACCTGTTCACCTGCCTCTGGCTCCAGTGCAGCTTCACCACTGCATGGGGCTGCATCGCTGCTCCAGGAGGCAGAACTGCTGCAGCCTGGCCTGTCCCAGGCACTGCTCTCCCTGCAGCCCCCAGCCACCAGCAGTGCCCAGGTGAGCAGAGGTGCTCACCTCCCACAGCCGGGTCCAGATCCACGGCAAAGGGATGGCTGTGACAGGTGTGCTCCCTGCCCAGGAAAAGCATGCTTGGGACCATTCCCTGAGCAAGGAAATGCTAACACTCAGCCAAACCAGGAACGAGGGGAAGCAGCAGAGGAAGCAGGAGGATGCTGGCCAAGTCCAGCTCGTTCCCTGCACTCTCTGGTCCTGCAGCCCTCTCCACTTGTACTCTGGGCCTGCAGCTCCTGCTGCACCCAGGACCCAGCCATGGTTCCTTAGCCCAGCAGAGACTGGAGAGAGATGAGCTCAGGCCCCAGAGCCTCCTGTCCTGCTACACATCAGGCTCCCACAGCTCCATCAGCTCCCAGAGCAGCTTCTGCAGCCCCACAGGTCAGCAGCAAGGCTTGTCTGATGGGAGCCACAGGAGAATGTGTGGCTGGCCACATTGGCACTGGAGAAACCTTGGGGACAGGCTGCTCAGGACACCTCCCACCAACCCTTCAGGGCCATGCAAGCTGGTTTATAACAAGCAAATCACTCCCCCAAGGCCTCTGCAGGCAGCTGAGGAGTTGGTGAGCTCTGAGCTCACACAGACCCCACACAGCCCAGCCCCACGCTCGGTGCCTCCTGGGCAGCCCCACAGAGAGCAGCAGAGGCAGGTGAGACCCCGGCAGCGCCTCTCACCTGGTACAGGAACCTCTGGCTGAAGTGCTGCATGGCCCCCTGGAGCTGGCTGCGCTGTGACTGCCACTGCTCGTAGTTCCTGACGTACTCGGCCGTGGGGCGCTGCCACGTGGTGGTGCGCGTGTTGTGGTCCACGTAGTAGTACCTGCCCCGAGGATCCACGCGCTTCTCCCACCTGCAAGCACCCAAGGGAGTTGTCACTGCGGGTGTCCTGCAGCTGACACACCCTCTGCCACCAGGGCTCCGTGCCCAGCTCCAGCAGAACCACTGCTGTCACACCTCAGGGGGCTCTTCTGGACAAGGACCCACCAGAAGGAAATACAAAGGATGAGTAACTCTGCGAGTAGCTCCTGCAAGGGCACAGGAAGCCTGACAGGGTGCTGGGACACCAGTGGAGCTCCCACCAGGATGCCAACAGCTGACCTCCAAGGCCTGGAGCCCCCGAGCCCCTTACCCAGGAGGGAGGGGTCTCTCCCACGTCGTGGTCTTGTTGTTGTGGTCTACATAGTAGACTCTACCATTCGGCAGCTCCCGCTGTTCCCACCTGCAGGAAAATAAAATCATCAGGCAGGTGACATTCACTGGCACCAAACACACCCAGAGCTGCCCCTGATGGGTCAGGGAGCCCAGCCCCTCACATCCTTGGCATTCCAACCTTTATTTGAAAGCTGCTGGCAGCTACCAGCCCTAGATGGAGACTCTGGGAGAGGGGCTGCAGCACTCCGCTTCCTCAACAGGCAGAACTGGAGCACAAATCCCTAATTTCCCCCAGAACGGTCGGCACAGGATTTCACACACAGGGTCAGTTTTATGCCCTGTGTTTCTGATGTTTTTGTTTGGTTTCTCTTAATACATCTTCAAAGGGGAGTGTTTGATTTGGGGCTGAGGCTGCGTTCTCTCCCTGGCAGCCCTGGCCTTGCTGCTGACAGCCACGGCCTCAACACGCGGGTGGCCACGGCGCTGGGGCTGGGGTGGCCCTGAGGACAGCCCAGGTGACAGCGAGCCTGGCTCTGCAGGGCCACACTGCAGCCATTCTTTGTGTGAATTCATTCATGAATTTACCCTGGCAAAGGTAAACGTGCTCAGTGGAACCCGTGCTTTCTTGTCAGCTTTTATCCTGCAGCAGAGAGGCGAGCCAGCAGCTGCTGACAGATAAAATGTTCTCCTGCCACACTTCTGCTCCCACAGGCCTGCCTCCCCATTCAATCATCTGTCTCAATTAATCACCACAAAAAGCTCTAGGAAATTAATACACCAGCTTCTGTGTGACAGCGAGGGAGCCAGCCCAGGCTGGCAGGGAGCAGCCCTGGGGATGGAGCTGCTCCCAGTGCCCCACGGCCTGGGCTCATCCCAGCTCAGCCCCACAGCTGCAGGGACAGCAGTGCCATGGGTGACCTCCCCACGGCCACACGCCTGCAGGGACGCAGCTCAGCTGCACTGCAGCCTCTGGGGAGCCAATGCAACACCTGCACATCTGCTTCCAGTCAGCAGCACTGGAGCTTCCTCTTCCCTGGAACAGGGCAGAGACACCAGAGCGTTTCCCTGAGGGAGAGGCCAGGGCAGGACCTGCTGTGGCCCTGCACCAGAAGGGTCAGGGGCTGCTGAGCCTGACACGGCCCAGATTCCTGCTCACAAACCATGAACTTGGTGCTTCATGGGCATAAAAGCACCAGGATGGGTGAAACAAGAGTGAAATCTCTAAAGAGAAAATCTGCACAGCTGGGATGTCCTGAGACACGAGCAGGTTTACCCCATGAGACCGATGGCAGAAGGTGCCCAGGCATGTTTAGGGCAGTGGAATTGCCCTGGACAGCTCCCCCAGTCTCATTAACAACAGATTCTCTGATCCATATGGCTCTGAGGACTTGGAAGGCACCATTCCTGTGGCTACAGAGACCAGAATTCCCATGATGAGAATTCCTCCTCCAGGTTTCTGGGTCCCTCTGGGTGCACTCACGACTGCAAAGAGCCACGTGGGACTGGGGAGAGCTGCTGGTGGTGGCAGTTACTGCCTGATGTCTCCTGTCCCCACCTCACCCCCTGTAAAAACACTGATGAGCTCACAAACCCCTCACCAGCAGCTCCTGGGTGATGTGAGGAGTGACTCTGCTGAGGGCTGGCTTGCCCTGAGTCACCACCAGTGGTGATTACTGCTGCCACACAGAGATGGGGACACTGGGGACAGCCCAGCCTTGCTCAGACCACCTTGCCCAGCTCCACACGGCCCCCAGCATGGGAGATCCATGGGTTTGGGAGTGCTGGATGGTGGGAGCTCTCCCCACAAGCACCACACTGCAACCACAAAGCACCCAGCATGCCAGTCCCTGCCAGCTCTCCTCCAGCTGCCCACAGGCTCACGATGGCCATGGATGCAGGGAGCCACAGGCACTGGGAAGTGGCAGAGCTGAGGCAACCCTGCAGTCCAAACAAAACGCCCTCCTTACGTAAGAAACCACAGCCCCTGGGCTCTGCCAGGCAGCATAAAGCACCCCTTTGTGCAGGCAGGACAGTGCTGCACACCCCCTCTCCGGCCTGTCCCGACACGGGATCATCCCTGAGAGGATCCAGGTGCAGGAGCCAGCAGCCCCTTCCCCTCCCTTCACTGTCAATCCACTCAGGAAGCCCAGCAGGAGAGCTGGGACCCCCGAGGCCGCGGGTGCAGCTCCAGCACCACACACACTCCTGGCTCACAGGGAACACTGCCCGGAGGATGTGAGGGAGGTTTTGGGCACTGTCGGGGCTGGAACTGCTCAGAACTCCTTCCAGCCCTCTCCAGCCCCTAGGACACAGTCCCAGCTGTGTGAGGGATGCCTTTGAGCCGCCACACCTGGTGCAGATGTTGAGACACAGAGATCTGAGCACAGAGAATGGCTCGGGATCCCCACATGAACTCAACTGTCTGTCACAGCCCAGAGCGAGCAGGGAGGCTGGGGCCACCCTCCAGAGCATGAAGTGAGTGCTCTCCACGCTCCCAGGGAAGGAAGGAGACACTCAGAACAGGGCAGGGCTCGGAAGGGACGTGCCTGGCAGCTCTGCAGGGGATGCTGCTCCTGGAGTGGCAGAGCAGGAGCTGTCCCCATGGGCCCTGCAGGGCTCTCACAGCCATCCCAGCCAGGGGCTATCCTGCATCCCCATCTCCCAAGCTGGGCCCCAAACCACCAGCCAGAATAATTTCGTGGTGAGGTGAGCCCGCCAAAAACCAGCCTCCCTGGATCAGGGCTCAGGAGAGCTCCAGAAGCTCATTTACACACCCCAGGGACACAGCGTTGTGCAATCCCAGTCCAGCAAATCTCTGTTAGCCCAGGACCTGCTCTGGCAGCTCCCTGGAAGGGCTCACACCGTTGGGACCTCGATGGATTCAGCTCTCTGCTCTCCTTCACGTGGGAAGCCCCTGGTCTCCCCCTGCCAGGCCAGCACAGCACAAGCACAGCTCACGCTGCCCTTTGTGCCCCCAGAGATCCCACAGCCAGCACAGAAGGTGCCTCCAGAGATCCAGATTCCAGGAGCTCAGCCTGGAGAATGCCTCACTACCCCTTCAATGTTCCTCTCCATCCACCTCCCAAAGCACACAAAAGCTTTATCCTCCTCCCTGCTCTGACACACCCAACTCCAGTGTGTGAGCTCCACAGGGACATGGGCAAGCAGGACATGGACACCTTTCCACCTGGCTGGGCCAGGTAAACCCAGCCTGGCGTGTCTTAGAAAGCAGTGCCTGCAGCCTCCGAGTATCCTGAGGTATCTGCAGGCCTCCCCAGCAAAGAAACAACAGCCTGTTTCCAAACCCAGGTGGGGAAAAGGAGACCTTCAGTCTACCTGGTAGGAGCAGAAAGGGGCATAACTGTGGCTGGAATAAAGGCCTTTTTGAGAGCACCGGACTTTTCCAGCTGCCTGGAAACAGGAAGCGCCCAGGCCGGGAGAACAGAAAGCCTCACACACCGGCATAAAGGCACAGTGAGCCGTTAACCCTAATTACCTGTGACTGACACGCGAGCGGGGCCCTGACCTTCCAGGCATCGCCCCAGCCAAAGCAAAATAAACAGCTCCCTTCATCCCAAACACAGCCCATTTCACCCCCCGCCCACAATTCAGGGGCTCTGACACACGGGGAGAACGGTGCAGCTGCAGCACGCTGGGGGCTGAGCCCAGACCCCGACTGCTGCCCCCCACCCCGGGCCAGCAGCTCCCACTCCCCTCCAGCCCCTTCCCGACATCCCCTGGAGGAGGAGGAGGATGAGCAGCATCCACACCAGGGAGAATGAGCAGCCCTACTCGAGGGTCCTGCCCCGCTGTCCCCAGCAGTGGCCAATGCCTCTGTGGTGTCCCCAGAGCATGTCTGTACCCTCCTGCTCAGTGGGAGCTCCCTAAAAATCCACGCTCAGTCTCCTGGGTGTTTTCCTCTGGCTGACCCCTTGAGCAGCCCCGTGAGAGCAGAGGGCTCTGCTGCTCCGTGGGCACAGATGCTGAGAGGCTGCTTGGCACAGAGATGCCACCCATTGTTCAGTGCCCCAAACACCCAGAGGGCACAGGCCAGACCCCAGCCAGCCAGGCAGGACAGGGGGCAGTGCCAGGCAAGGGGCACAGCATCCCTGCCACCTCCCACAGGCCCTCCCTGCTCTGCTGAGCACCATCTCCTGGGGCAGCACCTTCCCTCCCTGAACAGCCTCTCGTCCCAGCACACAGCAGTGCCCAGCTGGTTCCTGCCACCCTCCCCAGGGGCCACAGGCAGAGCTTACCCGGGGGGCAGAGCTTACCCGGGGGGCAGAGCTTACCCGGGGGGCAGAGCATCCAGGGCGAGCACGGCTGCCCGGGCTGGGGGGCCACTGGGGGCTGAGGCCGCCTCCTCCGCCTCTCTGGAGCTGCTGAGGGCAGGAAGGGCAGGAGCAGCGGGGCTGTCGGCCGTGCTGGACGCTGCTGGGGCCGCAGTGCTGGCACCTGCTGCTGGCCTGTCCTCGTCCGTGTCACCCGCGGCGTCCCCGGGCACTGCAAGGGCACAGAGGGCACAGTCAGCACTGGGGATGGGGCCAAGGCTGCCTGATCCTCCCGGGAGGCAGAGCTGGGTGACAGTTCTTACAACAACCTGCTTGAAAAACATGGCAGTGTCACCAAAACGGGCCAAACTGAGGGGAACAGGGTGAGGTTTCTAGAGGCATTCCGGGGTGTCCAGCACTAATCCCAGCCACACTAAACACTCCTCTCTGCATCCCAAGCCATTGCTGACAGGACCTGTGGGAGGCATGGAGGGTGGTAAAACAGCACCAAGGATGGCACAGTGATAAAGCCACCAGGGAGGCTGTGGCTGGGACAGTAAAAAGTGCTTTAAATACAGCAAAGCCAAGGAGCCAAGCTGTACTTGGGATTAAAATCCCTGTCCCCAGCCTGAGGGACTGTGCACAGAGCAAAGAGCCTGGGGAGGGCTGGGCTTTGGCAAAAATGGGCTCTGGCAAAATTGAAATTGCATTGCTCCAGGTCTTCCCAACAAAACATCAAAAAACACCAAACTCCTTCTGGGTTGAACAGTACATTTCCTTCTATCCAAAACAAAGCACTCTGCTTCTTCTTCATCTCCCACAAAAGCAAATGCAGTGCAGAGGAGCAGGAGATGCTCCACAAGAGCCAGAGAAGAAAAATAAATCAGCCATGTGTGACTTCACAGTCAGGTACTCAGCAGGTCCCAGTCCTGCTCCACAAGGGATTTATGGCTTCGTGGGCAAATCCAAGAAATGACAAGAGAGATCTTTCCAAAAATAGCCAACCCTGTTTGAGAGGTGGGTTTGTGCCTTGTCTGCTGCTTGACAGGCAGCTGCTCCTCCCCCTTCAGAGCTCAGAACATTCTCACTGAAGACTGAAGGGAAATTCAGCTGAACTCTGAAAGAAGTCCACTCAGTGGTGACCACTGTCCTCCTCACTGTGCCATTGCTGTCCCAGTATCCTTTTAAACACCTGGAGCTGCTGACTCCAGAGTGGAGTCACAGAAATCATTCCTGACAGGCAGCACGGATCCTCTCAGTGCACTCTGCAGAGCTGCCTGCCTTATCAGAAGGAAAATCAATAAAAACCCATCAATCCACAGGGACACAATTCCCGGGCACTACAAGATTCATTATCTCAGCAGAGATTCATTTTCTCCACAATAGATAGCCCTGAGCTCTGCCCCCACCTCCCATGAGCGCTGGGTCACCCACCTGTGCCGTTGGCCGTGCCGTTGGCCATGCTGGTGGCCGTGCCGTTGGCCATGTTGGTGGCCACGCCGTTGGCCATGCTGGTGGCCGTGCCATTGGCCGTGCCGGTGGCCGTGTTGGTGGCCACGCCGTTGGCCATGCCATTGGCCATGCTGGTGGCCGTGCCATTGGCCATGCCATTGGCCATGCTGGTGGCCATGCCGTTGGCCATGCTGGTGGCTGTGCTGGTGTGCTGTGAGCTCTTGGCCTGTGGCCGGTGCCGGCTCCTGGCCCCGGGGCTTTGCTCTCCGCTGCCCCGCGCTGCTCCGGCCGCATGGCGGTGCGTCCTGCAAGGGAGGGAAGGCAGCAGGTGAGACTCATCACATGGAAAAGCCACTCCTGATTTTTCACCCTGGTCTGCTGCTGCTCCCACCCAGCACAGCCAGCGGTGTCCCCTGGGAAGGGCCAGGATACGGCTCCGTGCCTCTGCTCAGGGCAGTGCCTGGAGCTTCGAGCTGCCTGCTCACACCTGCCCACAGTCCTGGCACTCTGCTGGTGGCAGAGACCCATGGAGGAGTCCCCTGGGTGACACCACCTCGCTTTGTTCACAGGTGGTCCCTCTACGTGCCAAGGAATGGCCCTGGACATCCGCTCACCACAGCAGATCCCAGCTTGCTCTGTCCATCCCAGCAGATCCCAGGAGATCCCACACCAGCCCCAGGTCCTGCACCACGGTGGGGACCCTCACCAGTGCCTCCAAACCCAGCACAGAGGCAGGTGAGGATGGTGCTCCCAGGACAGCTGCAGCCTCCAGAAAAGGAGGGAACAAGCAGCTGGGAAAGATGGGAGCTGAAATCACAGCACAAGTTGTGACCAGCTCAGGTGCAGCTGCTCCATCTCTGGGGGGTCACTGCCACCCTGGAGATCACCTGCCACTGTTCTCCATGGCCAGGGCAGCCCAACCTTCACTGGCAGAGCACCTGCAGCTCCCCCAAACAAGCTCACCCCCCGGAACATCCAGGCCCCCAGGCAGCACAAAGGCATTCCTGAAAAAGCTGGGTTTCACCTTAAGAATTCATTCCTGCCAGTGAGGAGGGGGACAGGGCAGGAGGGGAGATGCTGCCACGCCAAATTCGGGGGGCCTGGGGAGCAGAGGCAGAGCCCAGGCACCTCCACCCAGGCTGGCAGCCCAGGCAGCCACCACGGAGGGTAGAGACTGCAGGGAAAAGGACATCAGTTTCTCCCAGCCAAAATCTACCTTAAAAGGGCAAAACCCACAAACTGTCCCCAAGTCTCAGGGCTGGTGCTGGGAGGGGACAGCAGCTTGGCAGCAACAGGGCACAGATCAGTCATGCCACTCTCAGCAGCTGGAACCCTCCCACAGCTCCAAAGCTGCTGTCCTGGGGGAGCAGCTCCTGGCAGGGCTGGGATCGGGAGGAGACATGGGAAAGCAGGAGAGGGTTGTTGAAAATAGATTAGATGAGAGGCATGGGCAGAGCAGGAGCTGCTGTGACCACTTGAGTCACTCACAGACCCCCAGGAGGGCAGCCCCAACCAGGGGCTCCTCAGACACTGAACCCCCTGAAACCCCGGCTGGTCCCCAAACACGGCTCCGTGCCGGGGTTTGCTTTGGCCACCAGCACCCAGGAACATGGAGCACCTGTGGGTAGAGAAGAACTCCTCTTCCCCCATCAGGAGGTGAAGGGGGCCTCTCACTGCCGTGGCTCAGCAGGGCACACTGGTACCACCCTCCTCCCAAGAGCTGGCTGGGACCCCTCCCCACAGTTCCCCCATGGAGGCAGCACAGCCCCTGGAGCACAGAGGGGAGCAGGCAGGTGGCACCAGCCTGTCCCACTGGGAGCAACCTCCCTGGCACGGGATGGGTCTGGTCCCTGCCCTCCTCAGCACAGATGAGCTCAGAACTGCCCAGGGAGTTTTTAGAAACCAAAACAGGATGTTTCCATGCTGCCAGCACAGGGTTACCAGCCTGAATTAGCCAGCCCGCCGCCCAGCCCAGCCCTCCTACGAGTGCTCCCATCTGGGCATTGTCTTTTAATAGACACTGGAAACAAACCCAGCAAGGCCACAGAGCGTGGCGGGATGGGAGCGTGTGCTTAAAATAGCAGCAAGGAAAAAACCAGGCAGAGCACGGGTGGGAACAGACAGGGGTGGGATGGAGCGGGGTGTGAGGATGGCAGCCCCTCTCCCACGCTGGGGGCAAGACCCTGCTGTCCTCCATCAGCCTGGGGACCTTGGCTGGCTGCCCCACTGCCCCTCCTGGGCTGGGGCAGATGATGCCAAAGAGTAAAGTGGCATCAGCCAGGTGACATCAACCTCTCCTCTTCCCTTCTGCCAAGGCGGAGTCCCCTCGCCACAGTGGCCAACACGGAGCCCGGCCAGGAAAGCCAGGAAGGGCCAGCTCCTGCAGCTGGGATGGCCAGAGGGTCCCTCAGGAGATGCAGCAGAGGTGGCAGCACGTCTCAGACCCCAGGCTGTGGCCGAGGAGGAGGGAGGGCAGAGCACAGGCTGGAGCCAGTGCTGGCTGTGGGGAGCAGGGCACGATCTCTGGGGAACAACCAGGAGAGCCTCAGTGCCGTGAGGGCAGCGAGAGCACAGCTCCCAAAACACGGAGCTGAGAAATTCCTGAGAAATTCCCCTGCCCCTGCCAAGGTGGGGGGAGGCAGCCACATCCCCCAGCACCCAAAGGAGAGAATCATGGAATAGCTTGGGTGCAAAGGGACCTGAAAGCTCATTCTGTTCCAGCTCCTGCCATGGCAGGGACACCTTCCACTGTCCCAGGCTGCTCCAAGCTCCACTGTCCAACCTGGCCCTGGACACTTCAGAGATGGGGCAGCCACAGCTGCCCCTGTGCCAGGGCCCCCACAAACAGGGGCTGTGGCACCCATGGCCCCAGCTCCCACTCTCCTTGCACAGAGGGCTGTGGAATTTCACACCCAATCACCAAGACTAGCAGCAAATCCCAAGATGACATTTGTTCAGGAGAAGAAAGAGAAGCCCTGACCAAGCAATTTCCCTTGCAGGGACAGTGTAGAAATAGCTGAGGAGCAAAGAATGCCCCTTTTCTTCCCATCCTGCTGCTGAGCACTTTGCCAGCATCCATCACCAAGCCCAAGAAAATAAACACGGCTCTGTGTATAAACACAGCAACCATCAAACAACATTCCCAAGTGCAAGGGACACACATTCCACTCTGGAGCAGGCAGCTGCCTCCACTGTGGGTACAGAGAGCAGCGCTCTGCCCCACAGAACAGCACCACATCAAACTGAGCAGGTATATCCACAACAACCCCAAATTCAGGTGAGCACAGACTGAGAAGTAGCTCAGAGGTTTCCATACCAGGGCAGCCAGGGGTTTGGCTGGTGGCAGGCACACCTGGCAGGTGTCTGAAGGTGCCCTGCACAAGTCCTGGCCAGACTTCATCACACTCAAGGTGACATCTGAAGCAGAAACTCCTCACGGTCGAATGGGAAAGCAGCGGGGAATGGGCAAAAAGCTGTGCCCAGGCTCAGCCTCCCAAACCAGAATTTTCTTTGCAGGTTTTCTAGCACCTCCTGAGAGCTGCTAAGTGCCTGCCAAGCCCAGCTCAGTCAGGTCACTGAGCACTTCCCACCCCTGGGGAGGCTCTAACACCTGGACAGCAGGAACCAACACATCCACCACAAAAGGGCACAGTCTGTGTTCACAGACTGCTCCCAATTTCCATCCCTCCTCGGGTGGGAGATGAACACACAACATGGAAAGACAAGGTCACTTTTTGAGCCAAAAACATCAACTCTGGTGCGTGCCCAGCAGGTGAAGAAGGAGCAGAAGAGCTCAGGGTGTGGAGCTTGTAGCTGAGAGTGCTCCTGAGCCTGGGCCACGCACAACCTCCCACAGACAGGCTGCAGGCTCCCTCTCCACAGCCACACTCCAACCCAGAACATCTGTACAGGCTGCTGGGCCACTGCCATGCTCTGGAAATATAAATAGGTGTTAAATTCAACTCCATGTTGACAGCATGACACGTCTCTCAGTAACCACAGCTCCAAAAGGAGCAGGGCTGAGCCACTCCAGCCCGGCAAGGAGGCAGGGCAGGGCAGGCACGGAGCCAGGTGCAGGATGGCCTGCTGCCCAAGCATCTCACTTCCTTTGGAAGCAGCTGTTATTTCCCTGCAGCTCTGCTTCTCCTGCTCTCCCTGGACCTATGTAAGCATCTCCCTGTGGCCATTGCCTGGAGAGGCATTGTGCTTCCCAGCCAGAGGGAAGAGCTGGGGTTCCTGTGACCCCCATTTGAAGGGACCCCACTTTGCTGGTTTTCCTGGTCACAGCCTGCCCCACTCCCACACAAACCACTTTTTCAGCTGCCAGTGGAGCAACTGGTGGAAACTCTGTGAGCCACCACAGACCTGACATTCCTTGAGACACCAACACTTTAGGGGAGGCTCAGGCCAGCCACAGCCCAGCTGTGCAGCCACCCCTCTGCACTGCCAGCTCTGCTGTCCCCAGCACAGGCCACCCCTGCTGCAGACCTCCCGTGTGCTGTGGGCTCTCTGGGGGATCTGAGTGGGGTGCACAGCACAAGGACAATCCAGCCACAGGAACCCCTCAGTATGGACACAGCCACGGGACCCTCACCTGGGTCTGCTGCCAAAGCAGTTGGTGCTGGGAGGTTGGTGCCGGCCCTCTGTGGCCACGGCCGTGCTGGGGTCCCGTCCAGGCACCTGGGACCCTGCATGGGGAAGAACAAGGGGTGAGCAAAAGGACTGAACCACCTGCAGATCCACCCTCCTTCCCACCCTCCAGAAAGGAGCCCCAAAAGCACAGCAGCCCCATCCCTTGCAGGACAGACCCTCAGCACCCAAGGACGCCCCCACCTCACACCACACTGCCCGGCCCCCCAGCACCCCAAAGCTCCAAGGGGGAGAGCAGTGCATCCACAGCTCCCAGATTGCACAGGTTTTGTCTTCCAGTGACAAAGGGAAGGAGCCAAGGGAAAGCAATTCCTGTTCTTACAAGCTTTGCTCCCCTGGCAACCCTGAGATCAGCCACCAGCCCACGGCCCCACGCACGCTCTGCCATGGGGAGCCCTCGTGTGTGGATTGGCAGATGCTGACACCATTTCCACGGGGAGCCCTCGTGAGTGGATTGGCAGATGCTGACACCATTTCCACGGGGAGCCCTCGTGAGTGGATTGGCAGATGCTGACACCATTTCCCCGGCCCTCACAGCCAGCGAGGGAAGGGGCTGATCCAGCGAGGGAAGGGGCTGACCCGCGTGGAAGGCTGGAGGAGGGCTGGGGAAGGGCCGCTCCTCCCCGGCTGCAGGGGAGGCCGCTGTGAGCCCATGTGAGCCCATCCAGGCTCCCGTTCTGCTCCTGCCACATGTTCCTCGTGCCGGAGGGACCCCTCGGGGCTGGGGCTGGGGCCTCCCCGGGGGCAGAGGCGGGTGCTGGCCCCGGGACACCGTGCCGGGGGTGCCGGGGGTGCCGGGGGTGCCGGCCCCGCCGCTCCCCGCGCCTCGTGCGGGCCGGGCACTCACCGTCCGTGCCGGCACTGCCGTCGGGAACGCTGCCCAGAGCAACAGCCGGCCCGTCCAGGAAAATCGTCAGCTCTCCGCCCGACACAATGCTGCCTTTGTTCTCCGTCTGCAGGTCCAGGGTCAGCTGCCTGTTCTCCACTGTGGTAGAGGGGACACGGAGAAAGAGACCCCCCGGTCACCACCGGGGTACCGGCCCTGGCGGAGGTGCCTCCACTGCCCCAGCCCCTGTGTCAGCCTCCCGGGCTGCTCCGAGCCTCCCCATCCCCAAAGGACCATTGCCACTCCCTCAGGGCCACCTGGACCAGCAGCACCTCCAGTGTCGGCCCCACACCTGCACACACCCACCAGTGCTGCCAGGGGACCCCGGCCAGTGCCACCACCCATCCTGAGGGAGATCCTTCCTCACCAGCCCTCGGGATCCCTTTACTGGGGCTGCAGCTGCCCCAGGGGCCCTGGCTGTGACACCGAGACCCCCACTGCTCACAGATCCAGGAGCTGGGGCTGTAGGGCAGATCCCAGCAGGAAAACCAAGGGATTTCACAGAATCACTGGGTTGGAAAAGACTTGCAAGATCATCAAGTCCAACCCAGCCCTAACACCTCAACTAAACCACGGCACTGAGTGCCACATCCAGGCTTGTTTTAGACACATCCAGGGATGGTGACTCCACCACCTCCCCAGGCAGATCATTCCAGCACTTTATCACCCTTTCCACAGAAAACTTTTTCCTAATATCCAACCTAAATTTCCCTTGGTGCAGATTAACACTGTGTCCTCTCGTTCTGTCAGTGCTGCCTGGAGAAAGAGCCTGAGCCCAAGCCCAGCTGAGCACAGGCACCTTTCAGGGAGCTGTGGAGAGTGATGAGGTCACCCCTGAACAAGCCCAGCTCCCTCAGCCGTTCCTCACAGGGTTTGTGTTCCCAGCCCCTCACCAGCCTCGCTGCCTCCTCTGGATGGAGCATCTCAATGTCCACCCTAAACTGAGGGGACACAACTGGACACAGCACTGAGTGTCCATCCTAAACTGAGGGGCTCCTTTAAGGCGACACAAGGGGCAGGAGGGCTCCTGTGTGATGGTGAGCATCCCTCCATACACCCTGGGCATCAACTCCACTGAACAAAACCAGCACAGAGGGCAGTCCCCAAACAGGGACACTCTGCTGCAGCCCTGGACCGCGTTCACAGAAGGTTCTGGAGACTGTGCCACAGGCTGGGAGGCTCCTGGAGACAGCTGCCAGCTCCACTCCCTCCTGTGTGAGCCAATCTGGCTTCATCAGCTTCAGCAAGGTTTTGGTGGTCCCTGGGGGCAACGGGGGCACAGCACAGCCCTCAGCACCCACCCCATCACAGCAATGCCTGCCAGTGCCAGCCAGACTGAAACACCCAGCTGTCACACAAGGCCAGAAAAATTTGGCTGCACCAACCTGGGACACTGGCCCAGACGCTTCCTGACTCATTTGCTCAAATAATATTTTTATTATACACGGATTGCTCATGACACAATGGCACCATTTTTTAGCAACCTGCTTTGTCCCGGTGTGACGTGGGGACGGGGTGCGGCTCAGGCCAGCAGGAGAGGGATGGGAGCACATCCCCATGGAGCCCTTGTCCCACCTCTAGCTGTGAGCTGTCCCACTGGGACTTGACACTTCCTTCTCCAAGGCCCACCAAAACCCAGTGACACGGGGTCTGCAGTGAGCACGGGGTCTGCAGTGAGCACGGGGTCTGCAGTGAATGCAGGGCTGTGGGACAGGCGGCACTTGTGGATCTGAGGGAAATCTCCAGTTTTCAGAAGGCAGGTGTCTCCTGCACAACAGGAGCACACAGGGGCACAGCTCTGCCACTGATCACCATCACCCAACAAGGGATTCTGCCGAGCTTGGTGTTCCCCTTTGCCTCACGGAGCTGCACCCCGCTGGCTTCCATGGGAAACCGACCTCACAGACAGTTTTAAGAGCCTGAGACAGAAGATGCTACTGAGCACAGCCAAACACCAGAACAAATCCAGACCCTGTTTCCCCCTGGCTCCTCCAGGCCGTAGGAATCCACATGTTCTCCAGGGTCCCTCCATCCCCCTCGGCGCCGCGCTCCGGGGCCGCACAAGCCCTCATTGTGCGGGCGCCCGGCTGAGGCGCAAAGACAAGGTGTCTCCAAGCGGAGGATGTGAACATGAACCTCCCAGCCGGCTTCCTTCTCCCCCCCTCCACCCCCTCCAGCTTTTTTAAAGAAAATAAACACTGGCAGAACCTTCCACTCCCTGTCCCCGCGCAGCGTGCGGGACGCACAAAGGGACATTGCTGCTGCACCGACGGCGGGTCCCCCGAAGGGCCGGGCACAAAGGCTGCCTCTGTCCCGCCGCCTGCCAGAATGTCAGAGGGATTATTATTATTTTGGGAGGGGGTCGGGGGGTGATTTGGTCCTGAATAAGGTCTCAGTTCAGCTACTTCCAGTGCCCTGCACGCAGCATCAGAGCTCCCATTTAGCTGAGGTGAGCTGGAATTCCCACCCAGCCCATTAAGCGGATTTACGGTTCCACGAAACGAGGCTGGGAGCAGCCGGCGTGATAACGGCCCCGGGCTGAGCCCCAGCCCTGGGACCCCCAGGAACCACACGTGTCTGACCCCAGGGAGCTGCCACACGGGATGGACAGCACCTCTGGAAGACCCTGTGCGAGGTGGCTCCATCTCCACAGCTGCATCCCAGAAGATTTTCAGATTTGGCAGACAGACTGCCAAAATGAGCTTCCCAGTCTCTCAGCTTCCTAAACCTAGTGCCAAGCTTTGCCCAGTCCCACTGGATGCAAAGGCCAGTTCCCATTCCAACAGCTCCATGTGATCATCCAGGTTTTGTCTGGGATGAATCAAAGCTCCCTGGTGCTTTGAAGCTCCCTGGTGCTTCACCTGGAAGCAGGTGAAGACTGGCTCAGCCTCTGTGCATTCCCACAGAAGGAATGACTCCATGCTGTGGCTACAGTCCCTCCAGGAACAAGCAGGGGGAAAGTTAAACCTTCCACAGACATTCCCAAACCAAGAAGGAACCCAGAGTTTAGGGGAAAGGATAATCTTTAGTGTCCCATGAGAGTCCCCAGGGAAGCTTTGCCTTAGCTGCTGATCCAACCTCAACCACCAGCAGCTTAGAGACAACTGTGTCCCACTCCATTTGTCTGCCAGGGATAACCAGGAGGGGCTCAGGTTTCTGCACCTTTCCCCTAAAAGGTGACACGGGATGGGCACTCTCCAATCCCCCAGTGACCTACTGGCTGCATGACCAGTTCTGTGGGATTACATCCTGGCCATGGCAGAGCCAGCTCAGGGAGCTGCTGGGACATGCAGCACAGCACAGCACAGCTCCTTTGGCATCACAGCCACACTGGGGTGCAGCTGCAGTTTTCCAGAGGCTGGGAATTGCTCCTGGAGGATCCCAGGAGGCTACAGCTCCAGCCACCCTGCCTGGGGCACCGCAGCAGGGATCTGTGGGATCTGTAACACCCTGGCACGTGGTGGCACTCAGCACACAGCAGGACCAGCACAAGCAGCAAGGCCCAGGATGGGCTCCCACACAGCCCAGGGTGCGAGGCCATGGCCCAGGAGCTCCCGGGAACAAAGAGGAGCCTCTGCAGCAGCACAGCTCAGGGGCCGGGGCCGGGGGCCGTGTCACGGCAAACGAGCTGTTTTATGGCAGCCCTGGGAGCAGCTCGGCTCCTGGAAGGCTCCAGCCCGTGTCGGTGATTGAGCCGGCCCTGACCCACCTCTCCACCTCCCCGGCCAATCCCCGGGAAGGCGGGAGGGGCTGCCTGCCAGCGAGAGGCCCCGCAGGCTCGGGGAAGCTCCTGTGACAGCCAGGCTGTCAGCTCCAGAGGCTCTCACAGCCTTCCCGCAGCTCGGGCCCCATCACTGAGCTCTCCTGCCATGCTGCAGCCTCAGAGCTGAGACTTTTCCCCCTGAAATGAGGCATGCCTGGCAGGGGGGCTGACAGCAGCAGCCTGGCAGGCAGGACCCTGGCACACACTGCCACAGGTGTCACCGGCACTGGGGACACTGTCCTGCACACTGAGGACAACGACAGGAACACCAACCCAAGGCCACAGCTACACTCACAAATCTTTCATAAAGCCTCACCAAAACCGTAACAAACCCAGCAAAGAGAGAGGCTGCTGCCCAGCAGGAGCTCACTCTTGGCTGAGCATTTCTCGGGATGGGAGAGGAGGGCCAGGCCCCTCCAGTGGCAGGGGGCACATGCATTTCACTGCCCTTCACATTAACTGACTCAGGACGGCTTGAAATCCTGATGCCTCCTGCATGCCCTTGCCTGACCCAGCCCCTTCCTCAGGCTGGCAGGCAGAAGGAACACACTCCCCTCTTCCCAGGAGGACAGGATCTCCCAGGCTCCCATGGGATCCCCAGCAGCCTCTGGCCCTTTCAGACCTGCAGCAAATCCTGAAGGCTGAGCGTGAGCCCGCAGAGAAGAGGAGAGAGCAGATGCCAGCCCAGACAAGGAGGGCAGACAGGAGCAGACGGGCAGCACCTTCCCAGGCAGGGCAGGGCAGGCTCTGCAGCTTTAAGAGTCCTTCCTCCCTCCCAGCCCACAGTGTCAAGGAAAAATCTGACACGTTTTTTCTGGGGGATGTTAACAGACAAGCTAGAACAGCCAGTTGCCTTTTCCATTCATTTTCCACACAGCCCCCCGGGATGGCTGGGAATGAAAGAGCCAATTGTGCCCCCGTGGCGGCGCAGGTAGGGCGGGAACCGCGGCGGCTCCGGGAGCCCGGCACGGCCCCTGCACACCTCGGGCAGTGACGCCTGCAGGGGAGGGTGCCCCGGGACACAGATCCCACAGCCGTGGGGCTGGCTGGCAGCTACACCCCAACGGGGCCAGCCCCAGGCACACATCCGAGTCCCCACAGCAGCAACAGCAGCACAGCTCCCACGCATCCCTCACTGCCACAGCACCCGGTGCCACCCGCTGGCACGGCGGGGACACCGGTGTGGTTTCAGAGCTGGAAGCACCAGGGGAAGCAGCTCACCCCAGCCCCCAGCAGCGGGGAGGGTCTGAAGCAGCCCCGAATCCCTCAGGGCGCAGGAGGCCCCTCTCCCCTCTCAATACCAGGTCTGTGTCTCGCAAGCTTTGCTTGGAAGAGACCGAGCCAGCCCCTTCCAGCCCCGCGCCGCCCCGGCCCTGAATGGCCGCCTTTATGTGGGAGCTGCTGTCACGAGCCACGCTCTGGCAACCGCAATCGGCGGCAAATAGCAGAGGGGTTTGTGTGCCCGGGCTGACGCAGGTACGGCTTCCGGCACGCCCGGCCCGGGGCGCACAACGGCACCTTGTTCCCAGCCCCGGCCCCGGTACGTACGCTTGCCGCCCTTGAGCAGGCTGCCGAGGCTGACGGAGGCGGCGCCCAGCAGCTCGTTCCTCAGCGTGTGGCAGATCCACACCTTCAGCTCCAAGTGGCTCTGAGCTGTGACATTCCTGCAGAGAGCAGGGAAGGGGGCTGTCAGCGTGGCCTCGTGCCTGGGGAGCAGGCAGTGCCACAGGCAAGGGGCACAGCAAGGTGGGCAAGGATGTGGGGCAATGGGAGACCCCCCTCCCACCGCCCTCCCAGCCTGGCAGTGTCCTCATGCAAGGGGCAAAGCTCTGTGACACCTGAGTGTCCCCAGTGCACACGGGGCCAGCCCCTGCCCAGCCCCACAGCGGGGGTCACACACTCACAGGGTGAGGATCTCGTTCCACAGCAGCTCAGAGATCCCCATCTGCTTCCCCGTCTTCTTGGTCTCACTGGGCAGCCCGTCCCCGGCCACCTCCACGTAGCAGTTCATCCGTGCTGGGCGGCTCTGGGCCTTGGGCTTCACAGACACAACTGGGCAGGGACAGTACAGGGTCCTGTGAGACACCCGGACCCCTGCCCTGTCCCCTGTCCTCATCCCCCACCCCACCCCTGCCAGCTCGGGGTGCCACGACTCACAGCAGGGTGCTGGGAGACGGGCAGCAGGGAGCAAAGCTCCTGGTGGCAGCGATGGCTGGCACCAAGCCCTGACCGTGCCTGCCCCCAGCTTCACCCCCCCGAGGGTGGCAGGACTGTCACTGTCCCCACGGACCCCTCCCTACCCCAGGGCACGGGGACAAGACGGGACGGGGCAGCCCCAGGCCGGCCGTGCCCGCGGAGGGGCAGAGCTGGATGCAGCTCCGAGGGGACGCGGCTCCGGGCGCCGGGAGCCATCTCGCGGCCGCGGGAGCAGCAGCGCGGCCCCGGCAGCGCCCCGCAGCCACGTCCCCACGGCGGCCGAGCCCAGCGCAGGGCGCACAGGGCAGCGCTGGCCGTCCGCAGCCCCTGCTCCCCCCGGAGAGCCCTCTGTGCTCAGCCCGGGGTGCAGGCAGGGCACACACGACAAGCTCCGGGCAGGGGGATCCCAGCGAGGCAGCAGGACCCACCTTTCACGGAGAGCGGGGACTTCTCGCAGGGCGGCCCGGCCCTGGCCCTGCTGGAGCTGGCAGCGGCCATGGCATCACCCCCGGCTGGAAGCAGAGAGAGGAGACACCTCAGCACTGCTGCCACGGCACCCGGGGAGCCCAAACACAGCCCGATGGTGGCAGGGACACGGGGAAGGGCTGGGCACCCAGGGACACACAGGCTCGGCTGGGCACCCAGGGACACACAGGCTCGGCTGGGCACCCAGGGACACACAGGCTCCCGCTCCTGATAAACCAGCCCTGCACCAAAGGCCACGCTGTGTCCCTGGGACAGCAACCATGGCAGCGCTGAGCTGAGCTGGGCAGTGCCACCTCCAGACACCCCTCTGGGCACTGAACCCCTGAGCCACAGGTCAGTGCTGCTGGGGGACAGAGCAGCCACCAAAGCCTTGCCCTTGGGGCACTGGCTCACCACACATCACCAACAGGATGGCAAAGACATGGCAGTGGCATGGGCTGGGCAGAGCAAGGCCTGCTCACAGCATGGGGACCACATCCCTCAAGGGCAGCCCTGGTGTCATTATGGTATCAAATCCCACAGGATCACTGAGGTTGGGAGAGGCCTCCAAGACCATCGTGTCACCCCCAGACAAGACAGACGCGCTGTGACACCACGGAGGGTGGCAGGGCACGTGGCCGGGGCCTCTGCCCAAGGCAGCGACCACAGGGATGAGGTCACACATCACACAGGAGCACGAGATGCTCCGCGGGGCCCATGGAGTCAGCTCCAGCCTGCTCCAGCCTCCTCCCCACCATCCCAGGAGCTGCAGAGGACGGGGCCAAGGTCAGAGCCCAGCCCTGCCTGGCTGGGACCACTGCCAACCTCCCCCTCCCCTGAACAAGGGAAGCAGGGGAAGAGGGAGGCAGCTCCAGCCCCTCTCCCTGTGCAGGAGCCTCTTCCCTGCCCTCTACACTCCCCTTTAACTGTACTGAGCTCTATCCCACAGCAGATTCCCTGGGAAATCCCCTCTCCCAGGGTCTCTGCTCTCCGTGCCAGCACAGCAGACCTGCCTGGCAGCCCAGGGCCCGGCTGTGCCCGGTACAGCCCCCAGCTCTGCCTGCACGTCCCGGTTTGGCACTGCCCGCCCACTGTCCTGGCTCCATCCACCCCCAGCCAGGGCTCCCGGGCACACCCCAGCCTCCTGCCCCTCACTGTTCCACAGTCACTCCCATTCCCGTTATCCCGGCCCACAGACCGCCTGACCTTCCCTGAGGATATCGGACATTGCTCCCCATGTCCCCAGCTCCACATCACACGGGTTCCATCGGGGCCGTGCCCCTCCCGGGCCAGCCCGTGCCCAGCCCTGTCCCGGCTGGGCAGTCTCCATCTTTCTTCTTTCAAATCCTGACTTTTTTCCCCACTCCCTCTTTTCCTGACCCCACACCATTTCTCTGTGACTCCCTCTGACACCGCCGGTCACGTCTGCAAACACCTCAGGGCCCGCAGAACGCCCCCGGTGCCCGGTGCCACTGTCCGGGCACAGCTTTCCTGTCCCGCGGCCTCCTCCCGCCCCGGATCCCCTCACAGCCCCTCAGCCCGGCGGGGCCGTGACCGGGCCCGGCCCGGGGCGCTCCCGCAGCCCCCACACGGCGGCGTCCCCCCTGCCCAGGCCGAGGCCTCCCCTCCCTCCCCGGCTTCCCCTTTCCGCCAGCCCGGCCCGGCCTCCCGGGTCACCCGCGGGGCCGCCGCCCCGGCAGCAAACACCGAACCCGGACGGGCCGGGCCGGCCCCACACCGCGCAGAGGAGGCGGCGGCCAAAGGTCCCCTCAGGGCCGCGCTGTCCTGGGCCGGTACCAGCACAGGCTGAGCAGCTCCCGGCGGCCGGAGCGCCCCACCAGGCCGTGCCCGGCGGACAGACGGGAGCGCCCCGGGCTGGGCCGGGAAGCGACGCCCGTCCCAGTCCAGCCCAGCCCGTCCCGTCCCGTTACCGGCGGCCGCTCCGCTCCCGCTCCCCGGCTCCAGCTCCCGCCGTCATGTGACCCCCGGCCCGTCACGTGACCGCGCCGGCCGGAAGCGCTCCCGCGGCACGGCCGCCGCTCCCGGCGTGCCCCGGCCGAACTACAACTCCCGGCGTGCCCCGCGCCCGGACCACAACTCCCGGCGTGCTTCCCGCGGCGCTTCGACGGCGGCCGGGCCGGGCCATGGGGCACGCAGACATGGCGCGTGTTCCGCACGTCGTGGCCGACACGGGCGCGTTCCTGAGCGCGGCCCCGCTGCAGGTACCGGGGGAACACCGGGGAGACACCGGAGGGACGGGGGGGACGAGGGGTTACGGGCCGGTGTGACGGCGCTGCCCGCAGGACATCGCAGACGCGCTGTACACCGTGCCCGAGGTGCTGGCCGAGATCCGCGACCGCCCCACGCGCCGCCGCCTGGCCGCGCTGCCCTGCGAGCTGCGGGTGCGCCGCCCGCGCCCCGAGCTGCTGCGCCTCGGTGAGTGCCGGGCAGCCCCGGCTGCGGCTCCTTTCCCCCGGCGTGCCGGCCCCGCTGCTCCCCGCCCGGCCCCCGCGGCCCGGCCCGGCCCGACGGCCCCGCTGTTCCCCTCCCGCAGTGACCGAGTTCTCCAAGAAAACCGGGGACTACCCGAGCCTCTCGGCCGCCGACCTGCAGGTGCTCGCCCTGACGTGCGAGCTCCAGGCTGACATCGACGGCCCCGGCTGCCTTCGCTGGGAGCCGCAGGACAAGGTAGGAGCGGGCCGGGCACGGGGCCCCGGTTCCCGCGGCCCCGGTTCCCGCGGTCCCGGTTCCGGCGGCCCCGGTTCCAGCCCCGCTTCCGGCCCCGGTTCCCGCGGTCCCGGTTCCAGCGACGCTCTGTGCTGCCCCCCAGGTGCGGCTCAGCTCCACCCCGCGGCACCCCGAGGCCCCCCTGCACCTCGCCGGCTTCCACCTGCCCGCCAAGGTAAGTGAGGCAGGGCGGGAGGGCGCGGGGCCGCGGAGCCCCGTGTGAGGGACGCCGGTGCTGTCCCCCAGCACAGACCCGGGAAGGGCCCGCGACCGCCCGGCCCCGGCAGCGCCCCGGCCCCGGCCGACAGCGACGAGTTCGGATCCTTCCTGTACTGGCGGCAGCCCCTGCCCAGCATCGAGGAGGAGCTGCGGGAGCTGCTGGTGAGAATCTCCTGGAGGCTTCTCCCCGTCCGTGCTCTGCCGTTTCTGGCTGGCCTTTCCCGGCCCCTCTGTGCCCCCCTGACCGTGTCCTCCCCCTGCACGGCCCAGGCCATCTCCGGTAGCCCCGAGCCCCCCGAGGAGCACCGGAGCTCTGCGGGTGGGGCCAGCGCTGGCGAAGAGGAGGAGGAGGAGGATGAGGAGAGCGATGACGAAGGCTGGATAACTCCCAGCAACCTGAAGCAGGCCCAGCAGGATGCGGGGCACTTCGACACTGCTCCCGTCGATGTCCAGGTCGGCTGTGTCACCACGGACTTTGCCATGCAGGTGGGTGCTGTGCTCAAACCTCAGGGCAGGGCTGAGTCCCTGGGCAGGGGAGAGCAGCTCTGGGACAGCTCCGTGTGCCAAACCAGCAGGGTCTCAGTCCCAGAGGCCTCTGCAAAGCCTGTTGGGCCCTCACTGTCCCAGCTGCTGGCAGTCCCAGCTCCCGGGGTCCCCTGTGTCCCTGCTCTTGCAGAACGTGCTGCTGCAGATGGGTCTCCACGTGCTGGCTGTGAACGGGATGCTGATCCGCCGTGCCCGGAGCTACATCCTGCGCTGCCACGGCTGCTTCAGGTGCTGGGGCTGATCCGGGGCTGAGCCCGAGCTCCACGGCCCCAGGAGCTCTGACCCCCCCTGTCCCACCCTCGCAGGACCACCTCGGACATGACCAAGGTGTTCTGCCCCCACTGTGGTAACAAGACCCTCAAGAAGGTGGCAGTGAGTGTCAGCGACGACGGGAGTCTCCACATGCATTTCTCCCGCAACCCCAAAGTGCTGAACCCCCGGGGGCTCAGGGTGAGTGCCTGGACAGAATCCCAGAGTCCCTGGGGTTGGAAAAGACCATCAGGATCATCAAAGCCAACCTGTGACCGATCCTCACCTTGTCAGCCAGCCCAGAGCACTGAGTGCCGTGTCCAGTCAATTCCTTGGGTACCTCCAGGGATGGGGACTCCACATCTCCCTGGGCAGTCCCTTCCCATGTTTAGCAACCCTTTCTGTGAAGAAATTCTCCCGTTGGGACCCCAGGGATGGGAGCCCAGCCGGTGGCTGGCAGGTTGGAGGGAATCAAAGCAAACTGAGAACATCCTCCAGATGTTACACTCGGACCCCAGGGCTTTCAGGCTTCCCTGCTCAGTTCCCCAGAGGGCTGTGCTCACCCCGGAGTCCCTGGGAGCCGGGGCTGATCCCTTCTCTCCCGCAGTACCCGCTGCCGGCGCCGCAGGGCGGGAAGCACGCCAACAACCCGCACCTGGTGGAGGACCAGCGCTTCCCGCAGCAGCGCCTGTCCCGCAAGGCCAGGCAGAAAACCAACGTGTTCGACCCCGATTACCTGGCCGGGGCCTCTCCCTTTGCTGAGAACGACGTGCACAGCCGGGCCGCCCACCTGCACCTGCGCGACGCCGCCCTGGGCGCCGGCCGCCGCCGCCTCAACCCCAACGCCGTCACCAAGAAGTTCGTCAAGAGGAGGTGAGGGCAGGACTGCCCCGCCTGCAGGGCCCACCTGCCCAGGTGTGCTGGTGGCTCTGCCAGCACCTGGGCATGGCCACCCTGTGCCCAGAGAGCCACCGTGACTGGGGTGATGCTGGCTGGGTGTGGGGAGGCCCCAGCACGGGGCAGGGCAGGGCAGGGCGGCTTCTCTGCCCAGCCCTGGGCGCCCCTGGGTAGGAGCTGTGTCACCCAATAAACACCAAACCCCAAAGCACCGTGACTCGGTCCCATTTCTGCAGCTGTCTGTGCCAGGGGGAGCCTTTGGGATGAGGGGGCTGGGACAGAGGGAGGGAAGATCTCTTGGATCTTTTGCCCCATGGGATAATGAGCTCCAGAAGGACAAAAGCCCAGGGCTGGGGGTTGTGTCCCATCCTGGCACTGGGCAATGCCAGGGCTGAAGGGGGAGACTCTGGGGTAAAGCTTTTTGGAGAAATCTGAAATCTTTCACAATTGGCTGTTGGGCCCAGCTCTTGCTGCAGTTTCTCCTTAACCCTGCTGAAATTGTTCAAAATAAGGAAATACCTGATAGCACCTCTGGCCCTGGGTACTGGGGAGGTCACAGGTTGTAGGTGGGAGCAGGAACACACCTGGGCCTCCCCAGTCCCAGGGCGTTTTTAGTGTTAAAGCAGCAGATAAAGGGCACTGGGTAACCCACACATCCTGCTGAGGATGTGGTAACTTCCAGCACCTTTCCTGGCTTTGGACTCCTGGCCTCACCTCCCTGGGGCAGACTCTGCATCTCCCCCAGTCCCTCAGAGACAGCATCCCAGGCTATGGAAGCTGCTCCCTTGGTCACAGTTTGGGGCTGGGGTTGGCAGCCCCCCAGGGGATCCCTCCCCACCAAGTCACTCTGATTCCCAAGGACCTTTTCCTGCAGCAGCTGCAGCACTCCAGGCACGGCTCTGGAGGTGCCCTTGGAAAAACCATCACAAGACTTTACACTGTAAAATGAAAACTTTCATTGTTTATTCTCGACTGCAGCTGTTTACAGAAATATAGTTGCGAGTATACAAATGTCCCAATAGAAGCAAAATATTTTTTTTTTTTTAATATTCAACAAGTTATCACAGGAGAGCTAAAAACATAGATGCAAATAAAATATCCCCTCATAGACAAACTGAAAACACCGGGAATCAGTGCTTGGAAAACCCACCTACGAAAGCCATAAACACAGAACTGCACGAAGGAGTATCTGGTGCTACTTTCACATTGCAGGACACTGAAGAGGCAGCTCAGCGGTCGAGGGTGCACCCAGAACATCTGGCAGGCAGGGGAGAGCCCACCAGAGGTGCAGGGACAGAGACAGAGGTTGGAGCTTAAGTCAGCATCAGCTCAGATGGAAATAATTCCAATTGCCTCCTTTTATCCAGAATAAAAAAGCTTCAGGAATGCTGCAGGCTGCAAAGGATACTGGAATGGGATCCCAGTTCTGAATAACCCTAAGAGCCACTTCCAAACAGGAACTTCCCCCTGGACACGTTATTCCAGTGGGCAGCCACGGTCCTGCCCAGGGCACTCAGATCCTGTTCCATGGGGCAGCTCCAGGGCCAAAACAAAGCCAAGGCCATTTCATTTACCTGTCAGGGGAACCCTTCCCTAAGCCCAGGCCTGGAGCTGGAATGTGTCACAGAGGGTGCTGGCTGTGGGAGCCTTGGAACCTGAACAAAGGGGTCAGTGGGGAGGGAATCCCGGGATTCCTTGCCCTGTCCCTACACAGTGAATGTCACTGGGCAATTTAATGAAGTGTAACAGCAAAAATGACAAATCTCTGGAAAAAGCAGAGTTCAGCTCTGCAAACTCCAAAAGAAAGGAGGACATTGGCTCTCAGTGTGGTGGAGGGGATTTAAGAAAACCTGTACCAGGACAACACTGATCCACTCATGACAAATTCCACTGAACACGGATTTGGAATTGATAATCATGTTGGACACAACACACACATTGATTGTATGACCTGATTTAATGGCTGGAGCTGGGCCAGGGCAGGTTTAGGTTGGAGATCAGGAAAGGTTCTTCCCCCAGAGGGTGCTGGGCACTGCCCAGGCTCCCCAGGGAATGGGCACAGCCCTGAGGCTGCCAGAGCTCCAGGAGAGTTTGGACAGCGCTGCCAGGGATGCCCAGGGTGGGATTTTGGGGTGTCTGTGCAGGGCTGGGGTGGGACTGGATGATCCCTGTGGGTCCCTTCCTGCTCAGGACATGCCATGATTCTGATTTTTAGCGTTTAATTCCTCACACAACCTGCAACACAGAAATCAGCACAAGTCGTGGCAGGTTCCTCAGACAGAATTCAAGGGGAGCTTTGCTGGCTTTCAAGGAGTTCTCTGGATTTTGACTGTTGCACTAATAAGTCAGTTAAAAAAATCAATTTACAGACTCCTGCCTTCACAGGAATAAAGAGAAATGGCAGAGGAGCTTCCCCTCCCTGACCCAGCACAAGCAGGGACCTTTTGCTACACAATAACATCCAACACTCGGGGCTGGTGTCAGCACAGCCACCACCACTCCCTGCCTGCACCAGCCACTGCCAGACCGGGATGGAAAAGGCTCTGGAGAGACACAAGGGATGCTCAGGGCTGCAGGACCCATCCTCAGCCTGGCTGTCAGTTCTATCCTAAACCACATCTGCAAGTATGAACTAAAAGATACAAAAATACAAAAGTGGCCACAGCTGCTTCCAACCCACAGATGCCAGCGAGGTTCCCAAGCAGAGCAAGTTCTGGAGCCACACGTCCAGGACTGAGAGGTGTGAGACAGCTACTCATGAGTTACTACAAAAACCTCCTACTGAGGAAAAGGAATATTATTTCATGTTTATAAAAATGTAAATAGAACAGTATTCTATGCATGTGTCTACTATTATTTATATATAATAATCTGACTCCTATATATACATATATATAACCCTAGAATATACAGGCAGTGCATATTTACATCCCTATACAGACTGGGAGAGGAAAAGCCTCTCTGTGTTACCCCCCCGAGCCCCCCACTCCCCTAGAGAATTTCACAAGTTCCTTTTGCAGGAGTTCAGCCCCTGCTGTGTTTTTTCCTTGGTTCTACCACGTTTCTCCCATTTCCAAGGCTGACCCTCGGTGCTGTGGCACAGACGCCCTGCCCGGGGCACCACAGCTGGCACAGCTGGCACAGCTGGCACGGGCAGAACACAAAGTGCTCACAGGCTGCCACTAAAGACCAAACAAGCCCAAATTAAAACAAAGCCCCTGAACAAACACAGCATCCCACTGCTGTTTCCTTTTAGCTCCTACAGAATGGAGCTGCCCCAAGCCCCCTGAACACAAAACCAACTCCCTGGAACTCAGTTTTGCACTAATGAGAAGACACCAGTGACCAGAATTTCCTGTTCTCACCTTCCTCCTACAGCTTGGAGCATGCCAAGCAACTCCCTCTCCTCTCTCCTGCTGCCCTCACCGAGATCCATGTCTGTGCTCCCTCTGCTCTCCTGCAATGGCCCTGGAAAAGGAACCCAACAGTTTGCCAAGCAGAGGCACAAGAAAACAGGAATAAAAATCCATTCAGACGTATTTTCCTTTTAGAAATTAGATTCTAAACCAAAGTATCAATGGAAACTTTAAAAAATAAAGTTCAGCTTATGCAAGTGAGGGGAATGTCCACTGACACAGCTGCCCAGACTTGGTGCTTCCAGTAAAAACCTGCCAAAGTTATGTTGAACTGCTCATGCCTTATCTCAAAACTACATGGGAAGCAACCACGCTGTCAGTGATTAGAAGTCATCATAATCAGTGATCAGAGAGTGGACATCCACTTCAGAACAGCCAGCCTGGAATTATTTCTTCAACTAGATCTGTATTAAAATAACAGCAAAGCGTTTGGCTTGTTACAAGGTCAGGCAGTGAGGAAGCAATTAATAAAAAGCAACTGTTAATTAAGCACAAAGCACCAGTAACTCCGTGCCAGAGGAGATGTTCAGCCCAAACCGTGCACTGAGTGTTGGCTCTGTGGTTTCTGGGTGGGCCCTGGGCACGCTCAGGGTAAAAGATGAGGGGACATGGTGGGGGTTGGCAGCTCCATCTCCCTCAGCCCTCACCTGTGCCCACAAATGGGTGCTCTGGGACACCCCAGGGACCCTGGATTTACTCAGACTGACACCTCAGGGTCCTCTCTGTCACCCATGGGCCCAGACACGATGCCAGTGCTCCGTGTGCTCCTGAACACAGGGGTGGGTCATGGAGAAGCTCTGCTGCCCAAATCCAACTGCTAAAAATGTCAGAAGTGACTGTTCAGGGCCCTGGTAAAACACAGACGTGGCTCAGGCTGTGCTCCCTGCCATGACACCCTGCAGCCTGTCCTGGAGCTCTGCTGGGGCTGATCCAAGCCCTCTCCCTCAGAGCCAACCGCTGAGCGACCTCTTCAGCCACACAAATACTTTTTGTAACCAAATCACATGTTCGAAGTGTTGTACATTTAAACATTGACCTAAAATGAACAGGAAAATTTAACACGAGGAAAGGAAGGTGTTTCCAGAAGGGAAAACTGGGATAGCACAGCCCTTGGTTGGTTTTTTTGTTTTTTTTCTCTCTTCGTAAGTGACCTCAAACACGCCCACAATTCAAACATACCCTTCCCTGGAGCTGTGGCAGGCTTGGGATGAGGTTCTCTTCTGGGCACTCATCCTGTTCCACGGAGAATTGGTCCCTGGTGACTTGGCACTGACCAACAAACGGATAGAGCCCTTCAGAACAAGGAGCAAATGAAGCAGCACAGAGCGAATCCATCGTTCCTGTCACTCCTTCTGTGTCCAACGGGCCCAGGTGACACCCAACAGCTCATCCTGGGACACAGATCCTGCAAACACACCGCTTCCTTTCCCAGTGAGGGGGCTGTGGACTTCCACGGCCCTCTGGACGTTGTTGGGTCCATTGTTCTCAGCCTGAGCAGCCCCACGTGGCACCTGGGCACTGCTGGGGGCTGCTGCTTTCGTGTTGTGAACCATTACAAGGTGTTGGTAATGGTTTGTCTCAGCAGGGGAAAAAAAAATAAAATACAGAAAGAAAAAGTCTGGGTCGGGGTTAAAGCAGCTCTGGACATGATGCAGTGGGGAATTCTTTCTGTCCTGATTAAAATTTCCGACGTTTGAGCATAATCATAAATTAGGAGTTAAAACACAGAGGCGCTAATAATAAAATATTAAATAGGCAACGAGAGTGGAGAAAAGCTGAATGGCTCATTCTGAGGGAAACCCCAATATTTCATATTTTATATAATCCTAAATGCCTCTGGGTTTCCTGGCTAGGCTGTGAGTGAGGGACACACCAAACACAGAGCGAAGCTTCTCGTGGCCAGCTGGACCAACACTGCCTGATGGAATGGCGAGAGATGAACACGTTATTTATGTTGCAAAAAGTACTTAAATACTCAATAAAGACATAACAAACCCCACCCCACCCCACTGTTATCAGACGCCACGTTGTGGTAGAACATCAGACAAACTCACAAATTTACCACAAAAATGTGTGGCAAAAAGAATATTTTATATATATGTATATATATAAATTTTTTATATTTATGCCAATGTACTCACTCAGTACAAATAGCAAAATAGTTATACCATTTCCTAAATACAAAATATAGCTTTCCAAAAAAATGAAACACACATTAGATATAAACCATCCAAAACTTGAACGATTGAAAACTGTATTCAAAATTAAATGACCCAGAGCAGGTCTCTTTCTGAAAAGTTCCCTTCATATCGGCAAGAAGCCTTACTACTGAAAACGTAATTCAATGCCTCTCAATGAGAGAGAGAAAGAGAGAGACAGAAAGAGAAAGTGAACGTCGTGACAGACCAACAAACGGGGGAAATCCAGGAAAACCAACAAAAATCTCTACACGGCTCAACTACGCACACGAGTTAAGGGGAAAACACACAGTAAACAGACTCGAGGAACTTAAAAAAAAAAAAACAAAACAAAAACCATTTACAGACTGTTCTTTTGTTATTTCAAATAACAAAAATGACGTGATACCAGCTACGCTCTACCGAGG
This sequence comes from Acrocephalus scirpaceus scirpaceus, assembly GCA_910950805.1. Classification (NCBI taxonomy): domain Eukaryota; kingdom Metazoa; phylum Chordata; class Aves; order Passeriformes; family Sylviidae; genus Acrocephalus; species Acrocephalus scirpaceus. The sequence continues at coordinate 858,999 of OU383783.1, forward strand.
CGGAACGGGCGCCGCGGGAGCGGCTCGGCTCCGGCGGCAGCGGGAGAACACGGATCTGAACGAGGCTGTAGTGAGAGATCACACACTGCCCGGAGAGTTGAAGCACCCAAAAAAATCCACATGCCTCACAATACACCTGCGTGGTCTGGAGTGGGTTGTTTTTACATTCGGTAACATCAGTCAATGATTTATTCCTTAATTAAACATGACAATCTAGAAACCAGACTCGGGGCTCGGTGGTAGAAAAAGGAAAAAAAATCACTTCAGAACTGCGATGAGCTCCATGTGCTACAAAGATGCAACAGCTCAGGATGAAGTGACCTTTTAAGAAGGCTTAAAAATGATGCAATTTGCCCCCTACTTGGAGTAAAGCCAAGCTGAAGATTTCCATCAGTCACAGCTGGAAGTGGCGGGTTAAGGGGGATTCCTGCGTTTAGAAGATGGTGGAGAAATTGCTTCCTCTCTCCTTACTCCTTGATTATTTGTCAAAGCTTCTACTGACTAAGCAATTTACTGCCAAGGATTCCTAAAAGCTGTTTCTTTAGCTTTAAAGCCAGTAGGATATCTATGTCTTTTTTTAAAAACACAATACAAAACTGAGGGAGAGAAGGAAAACCATGGAAAGAACGAAAGGGACAAGGCTGGTTTGGGAACAGCTCATGAGGCTTTACAGAGCTCTGACCCATCAATCAGAGTGAGAGACACAGAGGAGTCACTTCCTCAGCCACACTTTTCAAGGTGAAGGTGTTTTAGAGAAGATTTTAAGATCAGCTGGAAGTTCCCCTTCATTTCTTCATTTCGTAGAGCCACCAAACCCTTGCTCTATGTACAGCTCCACGTAAGGGATGTGGAAAACCGTTAATCCCATTCTCAGATGGGAACTGGTTATTGACAGCAGCAATTCTCTGCTTGGTTATTACAGTTATCAGTACTTTCAATTCATAAAGGGTGGGTTTGGCTCTCCCACTCCGTGTCAATCCAGAGATCCCTTCACTTACTGACAGCTGAGTCACGGCTCGGGGCAGAGGCAGCTGCTGTTTCTGCTGCACGAGCTTCCTGAGGGAAAGAAGGGATGTGAAGAAGGAACAGGAGGGAAAAAGTAAACGTGGTAACATGGATTACCTTCCAACAACAATAATAACTGACCAGATATGCTTTAAATTCCAAGAGCCCCCACTGTAATGAGGTTAATGAACCTGGTAACAGCCCAACCCCACGCCCCAGTAACACAAAGCATAACTCCTCAGCATTATTGGCACTGTGGAGCCCAAATTCCATGGTCATGGCCTCAGGTCTGCCACTGGCCACGTGTGTGCTCTTTAAAGAGGCCACTTTTCCACAGAAGCAATTGGTTCCACGCAGCCTAATCCAGAGTTGGAAGGTCTGAGAAGATCTGGGAAATCGGCGCTTTTTTTTCTTCACGGAATTTCTGCATGAGAAAACAAGCAGAAAAGTCAGGCATAACTAACCACAATCCCCTTTTCCCTCTGTGCAGCAGCTTCATCTTCAGGGTGTTCCTCATGAGCAGGCACTGAACTGGGGGTGAGGAGCTAGAGAAGCTCTGGAGAGACTCTGAACTTCATATACAAACCCCTTTAAATTAGTGAATGAAGTGCATCACTCCAGTGAAAACTCGGTGGATTTAGGACCAGAACAGCCCCAAGTTACACACCACAACCTACACTGGACTCCAGAGTTCTCCTGGTTCTTGGTGCTCATTTGTAGTCAAAGCCTCTTTCTCCCTCTGACAAAGGCACCTTCTAAAAGCAGAATGTCTCCTAGCAGCAGCTGATGCTGTCGGCTGTTTCTAACACAGCCTCAGCATGTGGCACACTCAGGAGCTGCCACATTCCACCAAAAGTTGTTTTTACATTACGTTATTGTAACCCGGGGGAAGAGTTCAGAACAGTTCAGACTTGAGGTGTTATTTACTCAGTAAGCCCCAATTTTTTTAACCACAGTCATGTTTCAGAAGGTTTTGATCTGCCCAGCTGCCAGTGATCCACTAACAAAGTACCAGACTGTCACGGCAGATGACAAAATGAACAAGACACAGTCTCAACTGTTTCATACAAGTTCTGACCTCTGACTGGTTTTAATAACTTCATTCTGCTATTACAATCTTATTTCAGCCTCAGTGGTGCTTTAGCTCACCTCTTAAAGCACAGCCACACACTGAAAGGTACAAAGGTACTGAACAAAGACCCCAGAGACCCAAACTCACCACTTGCCTAATTAAAACGAGCCAGCCATGTTGTTCCCCTGGTTCTGCAAGGACACCAGCAGATCATCAATCTTCTCCATGTTCTGGTTGGTGGCCATGGCCGAGGGCAGCGGCGGGGTCTCGGGGAGCTGCTGGGACAGGAGCGCGGGCACCGCGGGCTGCGCCTCGCCCTGGGGCTGCCCGGGCTGGCCCATGGCCATCAGCTCCTCCGGCAGCGCCGCGGGGCCAGGGGGCAGCAGCTGGCCACAGTCTGGGGACAGAGGGACATTTCAGTGTCTTGGCACAGGCCAGGAGCTCCCACAGAGAAGCACACGGCTACGAGCACGGCCCACCACCAGCTGTGCACCCTGTGAGAGCTGCTACAACCTGCTGTAAGCAACACCTGCACCTCTCACTGCTGGGGCTCACAGGCACCCACAGATATCTGCACACACAGAAAGGCTCCACATCCCACAGGACTGGTCATGGAGGCTGGGTCCAGAGAGGAGATAAGGAAAAGTGCAGGTTTGTACAGCTAAGGACACTTTAACAGACCCTTTTCTGAACTCTACAGCTTCTAAAATCCATGCTTTCCTTCAGTAATGTGAAGAGAGGCACACATACATTGTGGAAACCAAAAACAGCAAGAGAAATGCTCTCTTAAGAGAGCACAATCATTCCTAGATTAGATATTAGGGAGAGACTGTTCCCTGTGAGGGTGAGGAGGCCCTGGCACTGGGTGCCCAGAGCAGCTGTGGCTGCCCCTGGATCCCTGGCAGTGCCCAAGGCCAGACTGGTCAGGGCTTGGAGCAGCCTGGGACAGTGGAAGGTGTCCCTGCCCATGGTAGGGGTAGGACTAGATGAGATTTAAGGTCCTTTCCCACCCAACCCATTCCCAGTTTCCATGGCAGCTCTCTACACTGTCACTCAGCACCAGGCCCTGGTCACTTACTGTTCTGGATGCCGAACAGGAATATTCCTGATGTCTGCTGGGACGAGGCAGGGGAGTTCTGCAGCTGGTTGATGGCACCTCCCGCCGTGTTGTGGAACAGAGGAGCCTGCTGCTGGGGAGGAGAGGCAGTTCCTGGCATTCCTGCCATGCTGTTTTGGGAGGAGTACATGGGGGACTGCTGCAGCTCCGGCTGGCTCATGCTGTTCTGCAGGGCAGACATGGAAGCTGAGGAGATGAAGAGGGTGACTTGTTGCTCTTGAGAACTTGGGGACCCTTGGACCAGCTGAATCTGGGGCGAGTTATGGAAGATGGTTGGCTGTTGTGCTTCAGCCTGGTTGGAGCCAGGATTCTGGAGAGGGGACACTGTGGTCTGACTCTGGAATTGCATGGGCTGCTGCTCCTGATTCATGGAGGCCATGTTGGACTGTGGATGAAAAATGGACTGACCTTGTTGTTCCTGATTGGTAACCGGGTTTTGATTTGGATTGAAAATCATGTTCTGCTTTTGGGAGGCCATTGTACTCATGGCATTTTGGTTGCTGAACATCATGTTCTGCTGCTGCTGCTGTTGCTGCTCCTGAGACGGAGGGCTGCTCTGGATAGCAACAATCGAATGCTGAGGCTGGAAGATGGCTCCTTGTTGGTTCTGAGGGATGGAGCTGGACTGGATGGAGCCCAATGACACCTGGGACTGAAACAAACCCTGCTGAGCAGGCTGAGTCTGCGGCTGCTCCTGGGGAAGCATGGAGCTCTGGATATGAGAGATCTGTGTCTGCTGCTGGAAAGAAGTCTGCTGTTCAGTGTTTGTTGCTGTCTGAAGAGGAGAAATGGGATTTGGGCTTGTAAAGAATGACATCTGCTCTTCCTGAGTGGCAGGGTTGCTCATGGAACTCTGGGAAAGGAACATGTTGGCAGACTGCTGGTCTTGAGGCACGGAGGAGCTCTGCAAGACACTCATGGCATTCTGTGAGTGGAACATCGGGGGCTGCAGTTGGTCAGAGGAATTAGTGTTGGTCTGGTTGTGGACAATGGAATTTGAGCTATGAAAAAGGGATCCTTGTGTTTCCTGGGATATATTCTGAGTGTCACCAATAGGGTTCTGAGAGTGGAAAAGCTGAGCTTGTGAGTGTGGAGACTGTTGGATGAAGCTTCCTGACTGAATGGACATCATTTCTCCACCTTGCTGGAACAGCCCCCCGCCCTGCTGCTGAGTCCCGCTGGCCTGGACACTCATCATGGTCTTGGTAGATGAGAAGAGATTAACCTGGGACTGACTTTCCCCGCTGTGCTGCATCTGAACCATGGTCTGAAACACCGAGCTCTGCATCTGTTTGCTCTGCCCCGAGGCCTCCTCTCCCTCTGCAGAGCTCGAGGGCTGGAACATGGCGGGGCCGTTGTTGGAGACCGGCTGCTGCGCGGGGGCGGCCGCCTCGCCGCCGGACACCCCCGGGGACGAGGAGAAGAGCTCACACTGCATCTGCATGTCCTCACTGCTGGATAACCCACCCATCATGTGGGACGCCTGCTGGTACACCGGGGACTGCTGCAGGGCTCCGTTCCCCGCCGTGGTGGAGGAGAACAGATCCGACTGCATCTGCGTGGCCGCCTGGCACATGTTCTGCTGCATCCCCATCACCATGGCTGCCGACGTCTCCATGGCCTGCTGCTGCTGCTGCTGTTGCTGCTGCTGGTTGGACAGGGCACCTTCGGGCTGGGAGTGAACGTTCTCAGCTCGTCCAGGCAAAAGGTTCTCCGGTCTGGAATGGACAGCTGTGTCTGAGGAGGAAAACATCCCGGGATTGACGCTGCTCTGTATCTGGCTGACCTGCTGAAAGATATCTGCGTTCAGCTGATCTTGGACGTCCTCGCTGCTGTCTGAGCCCGAAAACAGAACGGAAGATAACTGCTGCTGAGCTTCCAGAACCTGCTGCACCAGGTCCACGCTCCTGTTGCTGCCCGTGGCGGTGTTGGTGGGGAAGTTCCCAGCCTGGAGCTGCTGGATGGTGTTCTGGAGCTGACTCACGCCGCTGGCCGACGAGAAGATGCTGGAGGAAATCTGCTGCTGCAGGGCCTGGGCCGGCTCCGAGAGCGTCGGCTGCTGCTGCTGAGAGGCATCAGTGAGCTGTGACAGAGTCACCACTGTGCCATCCGACTGCAGCACCTCCCTGGGCTGGGAATCCCTGGGCTGGAACTGTGCAGCCTGCTGCAGCAGGGCATCGCTGTTCTGCAGCTGGCCCGGCGTGGACACTGCGGAGAAGCTGCCGGGCTGGGAAATGTCCTGTGTTTGGATGGTGCTCAGGGTCTCTGGGTTGTACACCTTGGGCTGGATTTGCTGCTGGTTTTCACTTTCAGAAGGTAAATGGGAAGCAGAAGTTGATATGCCAGACATGCTGTTTTCCAATGTTTGCTGAGTTGGTCCAACCACATTTGAAGCCTGAGAAGAGCGAGACATTCGGTAATTTCTAAACTTATTGGTTATGCAAATATAATCTTCCAAAATCCCCCATGTCCAGGGAAGATCAGAGGGAGATGGGAGATGTGAAACCCAGACACACTCACACCAGCAAGCAAATGATTAGCAGTGGAAGTGCTACTTCAAGGATGGAATTGTGGCACAATTTAATGAAAGCAATGCTAAGAACTGATTAAAAGAATATTCTTACAATAATATACTAGTTCTGTGCCACAGGATAAAAAACTCCATCACAGGTCTGTGATCAGACTCCATCACCAATCTGTCTGTGCAGGAACCAGGTGAGTTATTGAAGGAAATTGTCTGTTTTACTCATGCTTTATTGAAGGAAATTGCCTGTTTTACTCATGCTCTGTGATTGTGTCTTGCCCAGACTGATCCTGGCACTTTCCCTGTCTATTACTCTTCTCCACTACTGAAGCATGGACCAAGGAGCAGATATAACTCAGAGTCTGAAAGCTGCTGTGCTCAGCCCCCACCAAACTCACCTGGAACACAGGGGGAGAGCATTTTTGTGCACTTACTTCCATTGGAGCCACATCCTCATTCTTGATCATACTGCTTGGCATGAGTGGAGTTATCAAGGCACTAGGAAGAATGTTCACCTTCTCCAGGTTACAGCCCGTGGCCTTCACTGCTGCAGCCAAAACAAAACGAGAACAAGAGAGGCACTGGTAAAACCCATTGTGCCATAATTCCCTCTAAGCAAATTAAAGAATTGCTCAACATAAAGCAACAGATCTCCACACCCTAAGCGAATTTAAATCCTCCAGTAATGTGGCAGTAAAAGTTCTGCACATGTGTACAGGGTGAGGAAGGAGAGAACAGACCAAGCACACACAGCAAATAAAATTCTCTGACCTCTGGCTCAGAGTCAGTCTGGAGCAGAACAGGTACAGGAACGAAGAGCTGACACAGGAACCCTCATGAGAAGGTAAACTCAGATTTACTGCATAAATTAACTGAGAACATGAGGGAACAGCAACAGCACGTTGTGTTCTGAGGAGCAGCAGCTGTTCTCCTGGAGCAGTTGGGATCTTCCCTCAGTTAAGCTCCACACTAAATTAAATGGATGTCAGGCTTAACCTGTATATTAGTTTATACATTTGCTCAAATTAACACTACACAATTTCTAATTCTTGGTATTAACTGCAATCTTAGGCTTCTTTTTTATTCTTCACTTGCAGACATACTAAATAAAGATTGGACTGCAGAGGCTAATGCATGAAAAATGAAAAAAAAAAAAAAGTATTCTTTTTTGCAATTTTTTTGTTCTATATTACCTTGTACTAAAAAATACCAGAGTCAGAAAACAAACCTCCCTGTAATAATAGGGCCAGATTTTATAAGCACAGACTTATCACAGGATGTCTGATTCATTTCACCAAATCTGGGTAGGAATTCATAGTTAAATTATTAAGAACACTGATAAGAATCAATTTAGTACCTTTTATAGCCTCTTCAAAAGAACAATGTTGGGCTGGGCTGGAGATTTCCTTCTTCACATTAACATTCAGAGTCCCAGCTGCCGAGACAAAACACATTGAGAACTTCCTTACGTTAAATCAGCAAACAAGCCAAAAAAACACAAAGCAAACCAAAACAATTCCTTATAGCTTAAAGAAATTCAGATTCTTTGAAACCCACACAAACCTTTGCACTGTCTATTGTGATACAGATAAATAAATAAACTAAAATACATGAAGTGGGCAAATTGCAGCTTTCCTCAGGATAAAGCCTGGTGGGATTTCTTGGTTTATTTGGTGCATTGTATGGGATACGTTGATTTTTTATCCTGCTCAGCTTCATTTTGATCCTTAAACTAGAAATGGATGCTGCTATACAAGAAGAGCTGTCACAAGACAGCTGGAATTTGAGGTATTTGGCACATAAATGAGAAAAGCAAAGCCTTTAGATTTTATTATTAACTGAGCAAGCAAGCACTCAGCAGCAAGAGGGGTTTGGAAAGATCCACATTGCTCAGCATTCCTGTGAGTCAGAAGTGCTGAGCAGGGGAAATGGCCCCACACACCTGGCTCTGGAGTGTAGGTGAAGGGCTGCACGTCGTGAGATCTCCCAGCGTTGGTCACCACGTATATTCCCACAGAGACAGCTGAGGTGATTTGCTGGTCGTGATATGGTGGCACCTTCACAATAAGGTGATTCTGCAAGGCCAAAAAAGTCACATTTTATTACTACTGATCTTAATTGTACTTAACATCAAACGAGAAATAGGCTGGCAAACCACCATAAAACCTCAGGGCACTGAGCCATGCACATGGGGGATCTGCCCACAGAGGTGGGACCAGGATGGCATTTTCCTGACACCATCTGCAGCCAGAGTCCATAAACACACTTATTTGTGTCAGAAAGAATAAATATTCTGTAAAATGTTTCAAAGTGGAACAAAAATTCAGCCAGTTATAAAGACTGTGGTGTACACACAATCTCCTTCCATGGAGAACTGCTGGGAAAACTGAATTAGGCCTTTTAATTTTATTGTATATAAGGGCAAAGATTTGCTCACCAAACCCACTGTGGGATCCAAGCTCTCAGTTAGAAACTGGACAATTACACTGGTGTAAACCCAGAATTATATTCTACCAGACACACAACAGACCTTATGTGAAGAAAATGAATATTATTTCTAGAAATGCTCAGAAAGAGGGAAAGGCTTGATGAATTTTTCTTTGGAAACAGTCAGTGTATTTTTAAAATTAAGAATATAATAATAGTAACAATAATAATAGCAGTAGTAATAATAGTATACAGAAGTACCTGATGAAATAATTCCATGTCAATTTCAGCTTCTGCCTTCCAAGAATTCTCATCTAAATGAAAATTAAAAAGCCTAGGTTACTGCATATCCTCTAGAGCAATTTATTTTCATGCCTTTGACTCTGCTCCTCAGTTTGCTCTCCACTGAGCCCTACCCAGCAGTGAAACCCCAACCCCAGGCTCTGCTCAGCACCCCAAGCCAGCACTGCTTTCACACTAACCGGAAACATTCTCTTGGAAAATCACTTTTGTTCCCTTTAGGAAGTTCTTGCCAATCAGAAAAACTTCCTCTTCACCCTTCACTGAACAGCTGTGGAGACTTTTCTTTAGGATCTCTGGGACTCCTGCTGGCTGAGCTGCAAGGGGAAAAAACAGAGTCTGGAATCAAAAAAATATCAACATCCAAACCACTTTTACTTACAGGGTTATGAAGGAAAAACTAAAACTCCTCAGCTTCTTTCTTTATCATGTATTTCATGACAAACTCTTCAGAATATAACCAGAATATAGCAGAATATAAATAACATTATTTCCTCACTAAATGTAATGAGCTCACAGAAATCACATTTAGCTCAACGATCCACTAGTAATATCTTTCATTTTCTTCTGCACTTATGAAATCTTCAAGACAAAACTCCCAGTGCTGGAGCCAAAGCCCAACAAGTGCTCAGAAGAGAAGGAAACGTGGTTCTGTAATTCCCTGGTGTGGAGTGATTTCCAGAGGCATCAGCCCTTAGACACATCTGAAGCCTACCTGCAAATCCACCCTCTGAGTCATAAAACCTCATTTTTTTGTGAAGCTTATGTTGTTCTGCTCTGTAAAAGAGCAGAAGGAATAATTCCCCTATTACCTGGGGGCTCTGCACAGTTTTTTTACATGACACAGTTTTTGGTCTGGTGCAAGAACTAACCCAGGGCTTGGGGCAAACTGGTGTCCCCAGGTCCCTGGCAGGGGCTGGAATGGGATGAGCTTCAAAGTCCCTTCCAAATCCTTGCAAGACTGACATCTCTGGAGTTGGGAGTTTTAGCAATTTGAGTCAAACAAGGCAAGAGGATGTGGTTTTACAGACACACATCCCTGGATGCCCCTGTGCCAGAGGGCACATGATGATTTATACCATTCTTATCATAAACTGTCAGCTGCAAACCATTCCTGCTCTTTTAAACCTTAAACCAAATGGGACCACGTGTGCTAAATGCAAATGAGCACTGCAGACAATTTAAACAGAGATACATGGTAAAATAATGTGCTTTGACATATTTAATATAAAATAATTCCTGTTTCTAGTGAAGGTTCCTCAACCACCATTTCTCAGCACAGCTCCCCAGGGCACACACCCAGACTCGTGCTTCTGCACTTGCCTGGCCCACTTTGAGTGTTTAATAACAATATTCTCTGGGCTTACTACACAGCACAACATACATCCTGTAGCACTCCAAATTATTTAATGACCTTTCAGAAAGGATTTTTCTACAACTCTGGCTCTGGGTTCCCAGGCAACCGTTACGCAACGACTGAATATGCTCAAGGCACATGAAAAGAGTAACTGGATTTAGGTTTGCTAACAAGTTAACAAAGCCTATTTAAAACACAGCCCTTAAATAAAGAGCCTGCAGCTCCTTAATGCCTTTTCTATGGTTTCAGGAACATTATTAGCTATAAAACACAATGTAAACAGGCTCTGATGAGTGTAAATGCAAACCTTGTTGTGAAGGTACATTACACACCTGTAGTAAGGTTCATGTAGCAAACCAACCCAGTGTAATGTGCTTGAGGAGATTATTTATATTCAATAAACAACACATTTCATCCCATTTTGATCAGCCAGTACCCATGTGCCAGCACTGTTTGCTTGGCCAAGCTCTGCTGCAAGTCCCTGTAGCTTTGGCATAAGTTAAGACAGAAGCACAGAGCCCTGGAAGGAGCCTCAGGAATTCCCCTCTCAACCTTCACACCATGATCAGCTTTACCCACATACTCCCCAAAGACACAAGTCTGACCAGAGCATTTTGTTTCTGTGCTCTAAGACTTCCAGCAGAGGAGACGCTGTAAAATTCCTGGGCAATCTCTTAGCAACTTACACAATTGAGAATATTTTCTTAGCAAGTGACCAAACCCCAGCCTGCCAAAAACCAAACCAATTTACTCTTTGCATCAAATACAGCTTTTTATAGCTCAACAGCCTATTTTAAAATCAGTCTCTAAATGTTTCATCTCAGACTCTCAGCCTCTACTCACAGTAGCAAGTTTTGGACTGTTAAAGAAAACACCAGGTGACTTCCACTCCCTTTTCTCCTATGGGTGAAATAATTTTATCTTTAACCAGAAAGTTAAAAACAAAAGAGATACAGGAATGGCTTTGGGAGGTTTTATAGAGAATGTTCTAATCTTAAATCTGAATATTAATATCAGATACTCCATTACTGTGAGATACCACCATGGTGTACTGACTGGAACAAAGCTAACTGTATTTCTAAAAAACAACCCCAAAATAATTTTTGTACCATGATAAGAGTAAATACGAGTGCCCAGGAGTTTGTCTACTCTTTCCATGCATAGACAAAGTTCTCCATCTCATTCATCAAGATTAGGGGTGGAACAAGATGAGCTTTAAGGTGCCTTCCAGCCCAAACCATTCCATGATTCCACAATCCCCTTTTCCCTGTTGGTCAGTGAAACCTCCCCAGCCAAGGCAGCCATCTGTGCTGCTGCTAAACAGAGCAGTTTAATAAAGAGCTATAAAAAGTTTTGTTCTTGCACTGAACCAGAAGAGATTCAGCCTCTGGCCCACACAAAGAGCACAGCTGAGAGAGCCAGGCTTGCTGACTTACTGCAAGTCCTGTCTAGCACTGAAAGCTGAGGCATGAATGTGACAATACAGAAGAGACCAAGTCATATCACAGCCATGTTTCAAAGCAATCACAACAAAAATGGTGACATTTTAGGAGGTAAAAATTCATTGAGCTGAAGATCAGGAAATGTATAACTATTTTTCAGTACTGGACAACAATTTTAACTAATATCCTCCATAAGAAAAATCAATCCACTTGATTTTAGTTACAGCAATTCTGAAATGATCACAGATTAACACAGGGTGGTTTTTTTCCTTCCCAAGGCATTTCCACAGAATCACAGCATCATTTAGGTTGGAAAAGACCTTCAAGACCATCAAGTGCAAGCTGTGCCTGATCCCCACCGTGCCACATCCAGCCCTTCCTTGGGCACCTCCAGACCTCCCTGGGCAGCCCCTGCCAAGGCCTGACCACCCTTTCCGTGCTGAAATCACACCAAAACCCAGACCCCTGCACTCTCAGCTCCTTGGCTGGACACTCACTGCACAGAATTGGGGAAGAAGGGGTCTGCAGGGTCAGCGTGGAGCCGTCCTTGCGCGTGATGTTGACGCGAAAGACGAGCCGAGCGCGGGTGCTTTTCTTCTTGGAGCCAGCAATCCCTATCCTGGCTTCTACATCAGCATTCCTCAGCTTCAGGATTCCCACACAATCAACCCTAACGACACAAAACAGAGCAGAATTTCATAGTTTAGTAAGTTCAGCATCTTTAAAAATCTCTCAAGTGGTTTCACAAGCCAAAGTCACAAGCCTTGAGGTAATTACTGAAATGTTATTAGATTTCTTTTTATTTACATGAAATCTATGACCTTTTTCAAGTTTTCATTCAACCCTGCCTAATTTGGATGATGAATCACGGCAGAAAGGCATATGAAAGCATGAATAAAACAGAAAGTGCAATATAATTCTGGTAAGCATTCAATTTAAAATCACAGCTCTTCATTCTTCCATCCCCAGGGCGAGATCTGTGTTTGTAGGATTATTGCTTCCAAATATTCTGCATTCACTTAAAGAAAGCAGGAGTAGAAGAAAACTTACTGTAGTCATATTATTTATGTTCAGTGGGACTTGGAAGTGACAGATAAGTCCTCCCATAAGTGTGGTCCTAGGGGAGATGTACAGGGCCAGGTGAGTGATGCAGTGCTGGCTTCCAGACAGGCTCCATGCAAAATGATTTAAAGCAAAAAACAGCCCAAACCACAAGAACAGTAGAAGCAAACACAGCCTGATGTGTTAAAAATATTGCAATTTACCCAGGATTTGGGTTCTGTGTCCCAAAAGCACAGGGACCACCTGCTATCTCCTTTGAGTTCACTGAACTGTGAGCGGGAGCCGAGGAGCAGAGAGAGGAGAGCGCTGAGATGTTCAGACCTGAACTCTAACCCATCCAATGGAAGAAAGAAATCGGATCCCAACCCCAAGCTAATCAAGGAGAACACTCCTGACAAGAGCTACTCACGCCAGAGTCATGTTGTTGCTCGGGTCCAGCCCCACCTCGATGACAGTGGTGCCCTCGATGTCCACCTCCTTGCAGGGCGTGGTGTTCCTGCCCGTGACCCTGCAGGCCTGGTAGAACCCGTGGGGCTTCACGCGCCCGGAGTCGTTCCCCACGAACACCTGCAGCACCACGGGCTCGTTGTGGCCTTCCAGCTGCAACACGCCAGGCAGGCAATTAACACAGGAATGACTGCTTTAATTGGTATTAATCAGAGCTGGCTTCTCAACCAGCCGGAATCCTGTCCACCTTCAGAGTTATCCCAACTGCGACTCTGGTATCGTATCTCTTACGGCCTCCTGCTCTCACCCCAGCTCTGATTATTCCCCATCTCTTCTTCCTCCCCCAGCATCTACACCCAGCAGCCAGCCAAGAAAAAGAACATTTCCTGGGGCTGATTCCAGAGGTGAAGAGGTTTTGCTGGTCAGTATGTGTACACCCACTGGCATTCCAGGACCCCACCTTCATACCAGATGCATTTTAAAACCCTTGTGAAACCAGATTAGAATTGTCCAATACTTCCAAAACCCCTGAGTCAGAATAGTATGAAAGGGAAGCAGAGGGAGAAATGGAATAATTGATCCCACAATTCACACAACACAGCTTTCCTTCAGACACCAAAATAAAAATGAAAAATGGTAACCTGACATCTCCTACTTAAAAGGCAACAATGTCAGGATTTACTGAAACACTTCATAACTAAGAGCAGGTCAGACATTTTAACATCTTCCTGCAACCCCCTGTGCAAGCCATAATTATTCCAGAACACATCAGTGAAAAATACGTTCATTTTTGTAACATCAACACCCTGCCATGAAATCGTTTGTGTCCTCTTAATGCTTTTTTTAATTAGTGGGATCCCACTGGTGCCACAGACTAAAAATACTCTCAGGTAAAAGAAGCCCTGAAATCAATCTGGACATTGCATTACAAAGGAAATTCTCCTTCTTTTTAGGCAATAGTTAAGAAAAATACTCCAAGTGAAAAGTAACATTAGATTGTTGCCAAATTCCATGGCCAGACATGGAAATTCCTTGCCAGAGCATTCTAGGAGATAAAATGAGTGTTTTAGTGTTTCCATTGAGGCACATTTGTTGCTCAAGGGTTTCTGGGTGACAGTGTTGTCTTTTGCCCCAGGCCTGGAAGCCCAGGCAACACCTGCAGAAAGAAGCTCCAGTTTTAGTAGTGAGGAGATACAAATGAGAGCAGATTCCTCTGAGAATCTCTTGGGGGATTATTCCCTGACACACTTTAAAAATATAGTTCTGAAGTTTGTAGAATGTTTAAATAAAGGGAAAAAAAACCCCAGCAAATACTGGAAAGATCATTGTGTGCTTATGCCCAAGAGGAGCAAACTGTAAATGTGACTGTCAGAGATGAGCAAAGCCCCAAGATCTCTGGAGGTGGCCCAGCACAGGAATCCACATGGGAACCACAGGCATGGCTCACAACAAAGAACTCAACAGCCAGGCCCTCGATTAAGGCTTGCCTGTACAATTTTAATGTTGCAGACTGATTGTAGACTCAAGTTCTAATTCATCAAGAACAGAGTTTTATTTAAATGGCCACTGAACCTGCTTCTCTTCCTTGGCCTGTGTTAGGGCCACGCACCAGATTTCTGCTGAGCACCAACATCTTTACTCTGTCCTTCCCCACCTTTAAACCCCACAAACAAAACAAAACCCCCTTGTCTGTAACATGTTTTTTTTCCCAGTAGCTCAGGTTTCCTGAAGATTCACTGACTCATTTGTCTGTCCAGCCCTGGCAGAGTTTTATCTGCAGGGTATGAACTCCTCTGCCCACTGGTAAAGCAAACTGGAACTTCCAGGAATTCAGTAACATGAGACTCTTCCAAAGAGAATTTTCACTGATGGGTGCTAAAGGGTAACTGGGAAAGGAGTTAAAAGGAAATTCAGATGAACAAAGGCCCATTAAGAAAATCCACATAAACGAGCACTAAATCCCCATAGCAACAGGCCAATATGAATGGATTCTTTTCTTATGAAACTTTACTGGAGTTCTGCATTACTCAGGAGGACTGAGTGAAGGGCTGCTGGTGTTCCTGACACTGCTGAACAGGACTTTGAAGATAAGCCTACCTCTGTACTCTGTCAGCAGCAGTCAGCACAAATTTTAAGGGCTGTGTCACAAACAAACATCTCCTTGTGGACCTGGTTAAGTTAGTTTGGACTGAGAATTGCTTTGTTGCTTTCTCAAAGTGACATAACTAAGAAAAAATCTGAAATGAAATTCTTTTACCCTCCTTATCTATGTGATAACAAACCTAGCTGTCTGCTCGCTCAACCTGCTGGCCCCTCTCCTCCCAGTATGCCCAGTATGCCCAGTATGCCATTTGCCACGGTGCCAGTGCAGAGCTGGCCTGCACTCAGCTGTCTGGTGATTCTCACAATCACTTGTGGGATTATTTGACATCAGTTCTGTTTGTCACCCTAAGTCAGGCCCAGCCTTGCTCTGGGTAAGCCTCTCTACCATTTCCATTAGGAAACATTCCCAAGTCCTCAAGTTCTCCAATTGATTTCCCCAGGCTACACAGGGGAATAACAAGCCCTGCAAATTCCCACTCTGTGCATTTGTGTGCAGTCCCTGGAGGACAACCTCAGCCTTCCCTCCTGAGCAGAAATGTCACAGATCTCCTTGTAACCTTCTTGTCTTTCTCGTCAGAGCAAGAGGCCTTCAGCACCTGAATTTTAAGGCATCAAAGTTCATAGAGGAAACAGGCTGCAACTGCCAAGTGTGCACATAAATGCTGCCAAGTGTGCACATAAATGCTGCCAAGTGTGCACATAAATGCTGCCAAGTGTGCACATAAATGCTGCCAAATGTGCACATAAATGCTGCCAAGTGTGCACATAAATGCTGCCTCTTTCCTTGCTCCCATTCTCCAGTTCCAATCCCCATCTACCTCCACCTGTACCATGTTAAAGACACTGAGCAGCATGACCTGCAAAGCACACCTCAGTGAGATCTCCATGACTCACTTGAAAGACATTGGCTACATCAACTCAATGCTGAATTAAAAACAAGAACAAAAAACAGCAAGTAAAAAAATAAATCAACCAAAAGAAACCACCAACAAACAAACAAGCAAACAAAAAAACCACCAACCCCCCCAAAAAAACCCCAAACAAAACCAAAACATCCCTCCTTACAATTTATTTTTTTTAATCAAACCTGGTTTTATGTCTTTACCACCACTGGACAATGATGGCCCACTGTCACCAGCCATCAAACAGCCAGAGCATTTCACTATCCCACTTTTGTAGGTATGGAATGTCTCTGTATTCATACAGCCCATGGCACTGCAGCCTAACAGGATGTGCATCCCAGATTTTATATCCCTGCCTTGACACGCAGCTCCCCTCCCCCTGTAACTCTGTGGTGCCAGTAAAACTCGTGACCTGCAAGAGGAGACCCTGCCCAGCCCCTCCAGCGCAGAGACTGCAAATTCTGCTCCCTCCCCACAGAAGTGAAGCTGCCCTGCCCCAGGAGGCAGTGCCCATGTCCCAGCCTACCTTCACGGTGGGGAAGCCCTGCTGCGTCCGGTCCTTGACGGAGCCCCGGCTGCCCTCGGTCAGGTACCGAGCCCTGTGCTGGGTCTCCGGCTGCACCATGATCTTCAGCTCCTTCCCCTCACTCTTAGTCGGGTACTGACCACACAACATTGGGGTCTTCTTCCCTCCAGCTCCCTTCTGGTTCTCTGATGCTCTGAGAAGTCAAAGCACACCATGGAGAAGATGTTAGGAGCAGCTCCCCAGTAAAAACACTCCAAAGCACAGAAAAGCTAAAAAGGCAAAGAGTGCGTGTTAATGGATGGAAGATTTGTAGTTGAGAGCGAACTTTGGAATGCTCTCCCTGCCAGAGGAGACCTGCAGGATGAAGAGGAATGGTGCTTCCCTGCCTCCTCCATCCAGAGCACATAGGAACTGCTTTTCAGAGAGCAAACATAAAGGAAGGGAAAAGCAATTAGCATTAAACGATGTTAACGAACAGAAGGCGGCTCATAACCTGCTTTTTCAGAGTCTATGACACAGCCTGAACAAGCTGTGTGACAAACACACACGTACACACACACTGGATGGATTTAAGGTTAAATGACACTTCTTTAAACAGGAAAACAGCCTCATGCCTGTCTCCACCTCAACTTGTATATCCATGCAAACTCCAGCTCCGAATTCTGTCTAAACAGATTGACCAATTTATGCTAAAACCCAATTAGTTATTGTAAAAGCTCTGGCATAATTGCACCAATGTTAAATCAGTGTATGCACAAGGCCTTTCTTTCCAGGTGCATTCCATAAGATGTAGTGGCTTGTTCTCAGTTCCATAATTAAAACCAGGATGAAGGAGCCCTCCCAAGCCTAGCAGCACTTGAGCCATTTTGTGCTCCCTTTGGAGCACAATGGGAAATAACCTTTGATCCTACTCAGACCAGGATTTGGAAACGAACCCGAAGGCCAAGAAACTCCTTTCCCACTAGGAAATGTGAATGTGCCACAGTATATGGTGCAGGCAGGAAAAGGGCTCCATGATTCATGCAAATGTCATATTCTTTCTTCCTAGCAAAACATATTTCTAACAGCTAATGCCTGGGAAGAAAACAGTTTTAAATAACAGGTGTGGATTATTTAGAAAACAAATCCTGTTTCAACGTGCAAGTTACTGAAGTAATTTATCCAGGATTTATTCCTTCTCAAAAAGGGTGAAAAGTGCTTTTTTTTTCAAAATTGCTCCCTGGGAGCTTTGCCACTGCATGAGGCTCTCACTGACCTGGAGCTGGGGTGCCCAAGCCCTTCTCAGCAGATGACAAACACGATGCACACCTTTGCTGGAGCTCCAGATGCACAGCAGCCCCTGCACACAGCACGTGCCCCTGATCCCAGGCCTGGCCCTGCACTGCTCCTTTCCCTGCCCAGGAAAGCCTGGGCACTTTGCTCACCACATCTCACAGCCCTGAAAGCCATGGAATCACAGCACAGTGTGGGCTGGGAGAGACCTTTAGGGCTCATCCAGTCCCATTCCTGCCATGGCAGAGACACCTTCCACTATCCCAGGGTGCTCCAAGCCCATCAACCTGGCCTGGAATACCTCCAGGGATCCAGGGGCAGCCACAGCTGCTCTGGGCACCTGTGCCAGGGCCTCACCTCCCTCTTCGTGAAAAACTTCCTCCTTTGATCCACTAAATCAACCTTCTTTTAGTTTAAAACCATCACTCTTTGCCTAATGCAACAGGTCCTATTTGTCACATTCTTATTTCCATTAAGCCTTCCAAACCCTTTCCCTACACATAAAAAAGGGTTAAAACAGACAGAGTTGATGCTTTGGATATTTCCATTCCTATTTTCTGTCCATGAAGGTTAAGCACTTCACTGTGGACAGCCCAGCCACGGCCCTGGCTGCCTTCCACACTCATCCTCAACCAGAGGCAGGAACTAGATAAAAACTAGCATAAACCCCTGCAAAACAATAATAATACCATCTTACAATGAAAGTATCTTCCTGCCAAGCAGTCCTGGTTATTCTGCCCAGTGTAGTCACTGGGGAGGCTGGGATACAGCTGAATTTTGAAGGGACACGTTGGAGAGCCAGCCATGAAAATAAAATTCACCTTTAGCACTCCCAGTGCCACATTTCAGCAGTGACATCAACACTGACTTCTCCAGAACTGTTCCCTTAAATCCCAACTACCCTAATTGTCAGCACATTAATATTTTATCATTATCATATTTATGCAGAGACATGCTCCTCACAATTATTTTAGTCTTTCCTCTAGAAATTTAATCATTATTTTCAATCAATTATCCAAACCTGGAGGCAATTTAAAGCCTTCACCAGAACTTCTCAGTGGTCTTTCTCCTCAAAATATGAGGATGAATCACTTAATACCTCCTTTCAATTAATAATTTTAATTCGGTTTATTCATACTGCAAATATTCACATTTGTACATTCCATATGCACACATTTTTTAACCTGATTGTTACCAGACAAAATATCTTCTAATCTAGAACTTATTTTTTTAAAAGGAATAAATATAAATAGCAAATCCTATGATTCTACTCAAGGAGATGATCTTGGGTAGTTTGGCCTGGTCCTGCTCTGCCATCAGGGCTGTTTGCAGGGCAGACCTGAAAGTGAAAGTGAGAGCAGGAAACCCACTCTGCTCTGAATCACCACCAATTCATCCCTTCTAAAAAGGCTTTCACAAATTCCAAGTTTCCACAGGAATATATTCTTTCTCTTCCTGGCTTTTAACAAGAACTGTCTCTTTAGGGGCAAATGCCATTTCCATTCACCACGGAGCACGGCAGCTTTCCTTGCTCTTTTCTTTAAGCCAAAAGTAAATGAACTCCCTTGGCTGAGCTCCACCAGGCTGGGAAGTTTAAAAAACTCCAGTCACTAAAGTGACCCAGATTTGTACGGCCAAATCTCCATATTCCAATGGCAAAATTAACTTTTCTAAGATCTTGGCCACTTCTTATCCCAGAGCATTTAATCCCAAGGATGGTTCTGTTACCTGGGAGTTTTCCTGCAGTTCAGGAAAAGCATTCCACTTTATTCCCCTCTGCACTCACAGAACCCAGGGATTTCCCTGGTCAGCCCCATGTTTTCAGGGAAGTCTTGTTCTGTTTTTAGACTGAGATCTCACATATTCTTTCAGAGTTTACAAAACCTCCCTGAGATCACACTTAGAGTGGCACAGTTCTTGTTTTTCCACAAAGCTTTTCCCTCTGTAAGGGCAAGCCTGGTCCCTCGGAGCTGGGGGAGGCACCTTCCTCATTCCAAGCTGCCCTTCTCTACCAGGTACAAATATTTTACTCCATCACCATCGATTTTAGCTGGTGAAAACCCCGAGGCCAGAGGCCACCATGCCCAGGAAGCAGCAGCACACTCAGGACATGTTCTCAGAACTGCTTTGCACAGTGAAATTTTAAGTATGGAACTGCACTGACCCTGGGAATACAGACTCCAGGCTCTTTCCCTTTGGGATATGAGAAGTTCATCATCTTTGCCATCAGTCAAATTTTAATATTCACCGTTGCTGTGATGAACGTCAGAATGTACTGCAAGCACAGACATAAAAGTGAAACCAAAATGCACTCTTGCCCCCAAAAAAGCCCAAAATAAAAGCCAAATCTGTCCATTTGACCACTTTAAAAGTACTAAAGAAGCAACAAGTCAAAAAAAACAAAATAAAAAAAGAAATGTATCAACACATTCTTGCAAACTGATGGAATTGTCCTCTTTAAGCAGCTACTGGAATGCATCTAGTGAACAGTGTGAAGTGGGAGATGAGGGGCCACCACCCAGGCGTGCCCACGCAGACACACGCACACGACCCAGAAGCACAGAGAGAAACAGCATTAGAGATTTATTTCTGAAAAAATCAAATACAGAAGTGAATTCACAAGGAAAAACCAAAAACTGGTTCACCATATTGGCTTAACATTTGATAAAAAAAGTAAAGCAAGTGGTAATTTAAATGATGAGAAACCTGGATGAGACATTAACCATTAGATTCTACTCCCATCCCTATCTCTATTTGACAAATGGAGCAGCAGGTGAAGAGTACAGACTGAAATCCTCACAAAAAATCCTGCAAAAACCACTCAGGGTGCACCAACTCCACTCTGCCTTTCTTTTTAAATACATTTTCATTGCCATTTTATAATAGGAATTGTGTGGCCTTTTGGGAATTTCACTTAAAGAACAGATGAGCTCATCAGCACTGCATTTAATTGCAGAAAAGTTTAGTTTTATCTTCTAAATAAAGATTAACAAGTCTAGTGAGAACTTAACACAGAATCATGGAGTGGCTTGTGTTGAAAGGGACCTTCAAGAGATCCAGTTCCACCTTCTGCCATGGGCAGGGACACCTGCCACTATCCCAGGTTGCTCCAAGCCCCATTCAACCTGGCCTTGGACACTTCCAGGGATGGGGCAGCCACAATTTCTGGGAGCAGGAAGAACTTATCCTGGGCTAGGACATGACAGGGACAGCAGAGAAGGGATGGGTTTATGTGAGAACCTAAGCAGAACATTTGCCAGGGCACGGGGGCACTTTTATTAGTTTGAGTTTACATACGGAGATAGAATGTTTTTTCTCTTAAAAAACAAAACAAAACAAAAAAAAAAGCAGATACCAACCCATTTCCTGCTTTTGAGTTGCTTTTGCTGTCCGTGCTGAGCTGAGAAAGGACATAGTGAGGCGCTTTGGCACTGTCGGCATCAAAGATATCCATGTTGGACTCTTCGCAATCTCGGCGTTTGATCCCTGGCCTCTGCTTTGGGTTGCGCTTGCGCGATTTACGTGGCACCTCAGTGTTATCATTGTAGGAACTGGTACTCATGTTACTGAAGTTGGAGGGTGAATCCTCCATCCACATACTGCAGCTCTGTTCTGACTCCAATCCACAGCCCTCATCCTGGCAGGACATCCGGCTGTTGTCCAGCAAGTCCTCGGGTGGTGGCGAGATGTACAGGACTGTGTGGCGCTTCGGCGTGGCCGGGTGCTGCTGGGCTGTGTTACTGGTTATCTGCTGCTCACTTACCCCTCGGGTACTTACCCCCACGGCCGCGGAGCAGCTCTCCACTTGCATAGCCTTGCTGTCGGTGACTGAGGTAGAGTAAATGGTAGGGCTGGAAGAGGTGGTAAAGGAGCTGCAAGCACCGCCCATGGAGGAAGAGGAGGGAGCTGAAGAAGCATCTGCGGTGTACAATTCACAAGTAAATACAGGACCCGTGGCGGGGCGTGCGCTGGCTATAGCAGTCCCAGTGAGATCAAGGTGATTTAGGAACCGATTGCTTTTCCCCCAAGAAATGTTTGGAATTTGGTTCGGTTTTGGAATGGAAGTGCTTAAAGCAATACGGCCTAGCCAATGCTTTGGAAATGTCCAAACGAGTCTTAGCACGATCCACTGAAATCGAATTTTTTTTTAATGTCTTAATGTTAATTCATACAAATGGCTGCGAATAAACAGAGTTTTCGTTGCCTCAGCTGGACTAATTAATGGTGTAGAAGCCATTTCATCTAAAATAGCCCCAAAGCAAAGTGCTTATAATCCACATTCAATGCCAATTAAACAATTTATTGTTAGAAATTTTAAATTTTTTTTTTTGAAAAAGATGGGACTGTGCTTAGCCACAAAATATTAAAATAAGTTTCTAACCTATGAAGCAGAGAACTACAGGTCATTTTTAATGCAGACACTCCCTGCTTCAGAGGCAAATCCTGGAATAAAAATATGAGAAAATAAATGAGAAAAAGAGCTGCTGATTATTCCATCATAAATGAGAAATAAAATATAAAATCAACTGAGTTGGTAGGCAAAATGGAACTGGTATCAGTCACTATGAGCGAGCTGTTGATTTTGAAGGTTCAAACCAGGGATGAAATATCTGTGTTAGAGATACACTGATCCAAGGACTGGGAATTTCTGTAATTTCACTTGTTCAGTCACTGGGACCAATTTCTCTCAGACTTTATCAGTCCCTTCCAGAGAGACAGCTTGGGACAGACCTCTGAAAAATTCACATTAAACAGGAGATTTCCAACACTGTGACTGCAACTTCTGCAGAGGTCCCAGAGCTCAATTTGGTTTAGAAACATGAAAATTATTAAACCAAACCCCTGAAGATTTCTGGAGAACACCATACTCGTTGCCATTGAAGAATTTTAATGGACAAATCAATGGAATACGTAAGTTAAATATCCCAGGGGAAGCAGGCCATGCAAACGTGTGTATTTATTTCAATCAGCTGTAGCTCACTGAGGAATAACTGAATTTTACAGTCAGATTTTAGCTTCCTGTGGGGAGACCTGTTCTCTGTATTTCTGCACTGCCACCCACACCTGATAAACCAGAAGCACTGAAATAACCTCATTTTGGAAACAAATTGTACATTAAATATACACATAATAATACAATACGTTTGTTCAGCTGGTTACTGCTGTCATACAGGTAAGCTCTGTTATTATGAGGAACATGATGTTCTCCTTTTTGCTGCTTGGGATTTTTTTAAAATCCAAAATATTATAATAATCTCTCAAGTCTAAAAGATTTAGAGATTGTTGCACTGTTCTATACAGTTTTAGTTATTTAAAAGTAAAAGAATTAAGTATGTTCAGCCATGATATAGACAATTAATGGTAAAACTGAGTCAACTTTCCTATACTGGGAATTACTGGGAGTATCAATGACTGATAATAAAGAATTTTTAAACCATTACCATTTCCTACAGCTTTCCTGGGCTAAATGAATGTAAAAGCAAACTTATACCACCTCAGACTGTTCAATTTAGAGGTCATTACAGTTTCTCAATAAACTATTCTGCCTTCCCCGAGCCTCCCAGTGAACCAGGAGCAGCTGAATGATACCAGTTCCATTTTCCAGCTTGTTCTTTGGCAAATACAGTGGCTGAAACTGGAGAATTCAGTCACTTTGCATTCCAATTTAAAGGCAAATTTCTCCTTTCTATATCATGCATTAATGCAATGCTTCTTTCAAAAACATTGATAGGATTGGCAAGAACTATTAAATCTAGATATTCATTTCAGTGACAATATTTAGGAGCTGATTTGCAGCCACTTTGAGTTGAGACAGCCCGTTGCTATTTGGGATGTTTGTTTTGGTAGAGAGGATTCGTTTCCATCCATCATTTATACCTGCACAGAGAAGCAGGAGTGTGCCCAGGGCCCCCCTGGAGCACCCGGCCGAGCTGCAGCACTGGGGGGGCTGAATCCCAGGATTTGGCCCGGGAAAGGTGGGAAAATGAATTCAGGGAAGAGCCCGAGGCAGCGTGAGCACGTCGGGGTCTGTGGGACAAGGACTCAGAGCATGAAATCGTTACACACATGGAACAGGCAGCGGGGCTTCGACTGCAGGGCTCCTCCTCCAACAGATTAATATCAGATTTATCTTTTCACATCAATCCTGGGAGTGTAAGGAAACCTTGGACACTCCAGGCTCAGCTCTGCGTGGGCCACGTACACCAAGCACTGGGCTCAGCTGGGGCTTCAGTGCATCTCCTGGCCAGGAATGCAAAACCTGCACTTTTCCCTCACTTTCCTAGGGAAAAAAATAAATATATCACTGAAGCAAATGTTTTCAGCACCAAGCTAAAAGAGCTGGTGATGGCAGTGTTGTTTTAGGGTGCAGGGTTGTGAAATATCATCATTATTGCAATATCATCATTATTGCTCTGCAAAACAATTTCTCTTCCTTTCTTTTTCTAGAAGTAATGAATGTGTGCATGTGGGCTTTTATACTTTTAAAAAGCAAATAAACATTGTCCATTAAAAACTGGTTACACTCTCCTCCATGTACCAGAGATGCTCCTGTGTAATAAGATTAGATTTTAGAAATAGAGCCAAATTGAACAGTAATGGCAAGAAAACCTCTCTTTAGCCTTATATAATAAATGAATGCCATTACCACCCAAAAATGAGAAAGTATGATAAATATTACAGCAAATGGAATAAACTGACTGTATTGAAACAGTCAAGTACACAGATTTAAAAACATTTGGGGCATAAATTAGATAAATTAGTAATTGCTGCAGTAACATTTTAAGTTATGAATATACTTAGAAACAGTGAAATCTATGTTTTCGCAGAGCATGCAGGCCTTGAGCCAACTCATCTTCCTTTGAACTAATAAATAAACTGGGTCAATCAAATAAGAATTCACCATGGTACTGCAATGAATAAACACTGCTCTACATGGCTCCCATTTGGGTCCATCATTTTATTCCAAAGCCAGTGACATTTGTCCCTGACACCCAAAAGAGATTTCTTGGATGAACGTGCTGCATTTTGGAAAATAAGTAATTTAGTAATTTTAACTTGTGTTGCTTTACAAGGTGAGAGCATACACACACCTTCCCCAGCTTTGAGCATTGCTTTTATTTTACTTTCTTTAGACACATATTAATGGGAATTGGTACAGGTGGCTCATGATTTGCAATTTAACAGTGCGTGCAATGACAAATACAAATATGTATTTTGAAGTGAGTAGGTACATTTTGAAATAGAAGACTGAATATATTTCATTTAACACAGTCTCAAAATCAAACTTGCTTTCAGAGCAATGACACTGAACAGAAGGCAAGTGCTTGTCATGGCAAGTGTGCAGCCTCAGGAACAGAAATGAAATGTGCATCAGCATCACAAGGTGGGGTTTTTCTCCTTTTTTAAATAAAAAACAAGAGAAAAGAATATTCCACATTAGAGCAACTGTGATCACTGTTGAAACTAAACCTCCTGAATCTCTGCACTGCCATCACTGCAACATCAAAGGGAGCTGCAAGAGCTAACTCAGATTTTGTTGCCTGTGCTACCAGTTTTTCTCCCTTAAAAGAGGCAGAATTGTATCAATCAGTCCAGCACAAGGACTAAAAGTAAGGGAGCACACAGCAAAGAGTATCCTTGTGAGCAAACCAGGGCAGGCTTTTTCTTTCCAATACCAAAAATAAAAAGAAAATTTATTACCTCCTGCATTAGCAACAAAGGCAATGACATATTTTCTATATCCTATTCTCCTGTGAAGTCAAACAAGGCATTCAGCCTCTAAAAACAAGGTTTGGAAAGGCAGGAGAGAGGAAAAAAAAAATATCACTACTTGGCATTGAGAGAGTCTTTTTAGGTAACACTTCTGAGGAGCCAATCCTGAAATCCTTGTTCACTCTTTAAATACCCTTAAATACAACAAGGATTATTACCAAGTCCTCAAACAGAAACAGTGTCCTGATGACTTTGCTTTTTAATTGCAGAAGTCATTTCCCTGACTGGAAAGCTTAAGATTATAAAGACAAATAAATAAACTGAAGATATTTTTGGTTTCACAAGTGTTCCAGCCACCTGTGCATGGACAGTCAGGACAAGCAAAAAGCCATTAAAGAATTAATTTTTTCTCAGAATCTCCCCTGCATCCCATGGTATCCTCTGTGTTCTGTGCAGAAAACAAGTGTCAAAAATGAAAATTCACCCACAGGGTGAGGATTAAATGGTGCATAAGCATGGTAAGTGTAACTTTTTATTAAATGTGTTTATTTTTCTAGCATGTCGTGTCCTTGGTATGGTTTTTTTTAATGATAATTTGTTTATTTGAACCCCTGGACACAGAAGAACAATTTCAGGACAGACCCAGAAGGAAACTGCAAAATTTCCACCATCAACCTTTGTGTTGTCAAAGGTTTTAAAAGTAAAACCCAGAACTTACAAAGTGGCTGCAAACCTGCTTTCAACACCTCACATGCCAAACTTGGGGTTCTACTTTTCTTCTTCTTGTATTACTGATGTCATGTCAAAAACTTTTCCAAAAAGTTTAGTTTCAAATCAGTATCAATCCACTATTCAGAAATAAATAATAAAAAAAATAAAATTTAAAAAAAAAATTAAAAAAAAAAAAGAAAGAAAGAAAAGAGACTTATGAAGAAGTCTGAAAACAAGACCGACCTATACCCTGGGTGAGATTGGATGGGTTAAGTGTCTCTGGCACTATTTGTCTTCACTATTGACAGACACTGTCACACAACCCACCACTCGATGCCTGTCTCTGAATGGCGAAGCTAGAATGCAAGTTAAGTGTATTAATAGAGAAAAAAACTAGCATCCCAGCAAATATCATAAAGCAATCCAATTCACCAGTTATTAAACACACTCAGATTCAAGATAGGTAGGTTAATTTAATTTACATTAAGCCCAACAGTGTAAATTCCCCTTTACATTCCCATGCTGACCCAAGCAGTGTATTATTATACTTTGGGTAAATACATCAATCAATGGTTTTGTTATGACTCCCATTATTCAATTAACACTCAAGTTTAGGTATCTAAGGAGGACTTTTGTTAGTGGCTCACACACACCAATTCCTTGGATCTTAGATCCTTCCCACTCTGTAAAAGGCTGATTCCAAGCAAGCAGAACTCTGGGACCCACAGCTGCTCTCTCCAAGCCCTGCCTGCCACCCCTCAGCACCTCCCCAGCTCCCTGGGGGAGACCTGAGGAACCAAAGAACACCTCAGTTTAAAAAACAGACTCTGAAAGTGTTCTCAAGTCCTTCTGATCTAATAACAGCAGCCATTTAATGCAAGAAATTGCTGTAAGAAAAAAACCTCATGGAATGATGAAACAGTTTCTGTTTGATTGAGCAGTTCTAGAAAATCGGGTGTACTGAGTGTATGAAATCCATGAAGACTGAAAATAAATTTAATTTCAAAAAAAGATGTGAGCTAGATGTGAAACTCATGAAGACTGAAAACACATCATTTTAGAAAGAAGGTATGAACTAGACACGAACACCAATATAAATATGGAATTCTAAGGAATGTGCTCAACACACACATGACTCCCTACAACTGAGCTATTCCAACTCGATTTGGAGAGAACACACCTAAAATGTTTCCATATAATGGAAAGAGTAAGCAAAATCTTTATCTCTGGCATTCCCCAGCAATGATGTCTCACCAGAAGAACCTGTGGAAGGATGAAGGAACCTCTCCAAGCTAAGCTGACCCTCCTCACCACCTGGCCTCTACCACGGCTCTTTTGGGACATGAACTTCCAGGAGAAACACTTAAACCCACGCACAGCAGCAGGAGGGTGAGTTCTGAACCAGCTTTGGGGTCTGCTTGAAGTTCATTGTGTAAGAAAGAAGCGTTTGCCTCGTGACTGCAGACAGAAATCCCCGGAAGACATCCTCCTGGAAATGACAGGAAGGCATTTCCAACTGGGAGGGCGGTGGGAAGAGGAAGGGAAAAGCCTACAAAGAAATGGAAGTTTTTACAGGCATCCGAGACCAACTACAAAGAAGAACCTTTTTTTCTGCTCATTTGTTTACAGCGTGCAATCATAAGCCCAGGATGAGAGAACTGGGGACAGCACTGAGATCCCCTTTGAAATCTTTGGTAATTATTTCTGTATCAACAGGAAAAACTGACTAATGACACCAGGAAGGATGATAACTGAACAAAATATTTTCAGTAAAAATAAAAATGAAGAAGCCTGAGAAGCCACTCAGGGAAAACTAAACCAAAACAAACCCATCTCCATTCTGAGGCTTCATTAGAATCTTCTGTTGGAGAAGGATAAAAAGCCTTATTTTGGCAGCAGAAAACACAACCCCTTAGCACCCAGGCAATGCAGGTATCTTTATCCATTTCTCTAAAGTAGCAATTTAGAAGCAAGGCCTTATTTTCGTAATTAAAATGACCAAAGATGCTTATGGCACCATTTCAATTACAACTCCAATCAAAAAAGACCATTACATCTGTTTGGACCAGTAAATTGCCCCTTTAATTAAAAAGAAGCATAAAAAGAAGGATAAAATTGATCACAAAAAGATAAAGTTTCCTCATTTACCTACTATTTTCCTAGGATGTAATCACAAGCCAGAAGACTTCACTATATCACAGTTTTACTGTGTGCTAATATGGAGAATGCAAAAGAAGAGATCAGAAAACAGATTTCAGGAGCACAAAACATGTTCCCCTTCTGCTGCAGCAAGAACACGACTGGAGAATTCCACTGGAGAGTAAGAAAATGGACAGCATTACAAAAAATATGGAAATATATATTTATTTGCCTCTGTGGGAAATGGAAAGCAGCTTGAGAGATCATCAAAGATGAAGCATCTCACTGCAAGTTGTGCTGCAGGAAGAACAAGGGATGGTGAGAAGGGAAGTGAGTTTCTGTCACAGTTCACTGGGGTCCAAAGGTTTGAGCATTCCTGGCACTGGAGATAAAAGATGAAAAAGCAACACTCATTTAAAGGATGCTCAAAAATACTCCTGATCATCCCCCAAAGACAAGAGCCAGGTGCTACCTACAAGCTGGAAAGACACCTTTGAGAAAGGACTTGAGTTGGCAGAGTAAATTTTAAACATTTTAAGGTTCAAGGTGTCTTGATCAATACCAAAAAATTGTTCAACCTTTCAGAACCAAGTGAGAAGAGACTGGAGCATCGCTCCTCGCCACTGAGCTCACCAACACTGTGCAGGAGCACTGGGAAAGCTTCAGGCACATTCATTTCATGTCAACTCTCCAGGCAGAGCACACAATGACATTTCTCAGCATGACACCCTCATGCATTTCCAGAGTCTGGAGATGATTCATATTTAATGTGTTTATAGTGCTGCACCAGGCAAAATCCTCCTTTTCCTGTCCCCTGAACAAAGCTGCTGGAATTCAAGCACAGAGAACGGTTTCCAAGGGTAAAAACAGATCTGTTCCCTCCCCTCTGTTTTCCAGAACTACAGAATTAGAAGCTTGAGATAGCAGCTCAAAATCCCAGAGTTCTATGAAATCATACTTGTCTGTTGAATATTCAGAGAGTGGGTAACACCTCTTTGGATTAATGAATAGGAGATACACATTTATTACCAAATTAATGAAAATCCAATCAGCAACATTCCATTTTCATACTCTTACAACTGTTCTGTAAATCACAAAACAAATTTCCAAATGGAAGAAGAACTAGAAGTCTGTCCCTGTGAGGTCATCACTGCTAAAACCAGCCTATCCTGCTCCTCCAAAAAAACCAGGAGTTAACTGCAGCACTATTTCCAACCTACAGTATGATTTATATGGGACAAAACCCCACAGCAAAGTGACAAAAAAGCTGAATTTCAGCCAAATATTGCCACTCTGTGTTTCAGGAAGGAGAGAACAAGCTGTGTGAACTGCTAGAGGAGTGGTAAAAAGCTCTGAGCACTTTGGATCAATCCCTGTCACGGAATCCTCTCATTATCCAGAATAATCAGATCTGCAGGGGAATTCTACATGGTGTGGCTAGCTGTTCAAATAAGCCCTTCCTTTTAAAAACAAGAGTAAATGAGATTACCTACAGCCCTGCACAGACTGAGCTATCGTTTCCCTCTCATTCCTAAAAGAGGAGGTTTTAAGGCAAGTTAAGACCAGACCAAAAAAAAAAATTAGAAAGACTTACACAAAACAAAGGAAAAATTTCAGATACTGAACAAGAGGTTGCAAGTCCTTCCTCCTTACCCTGCTCCTGTACAGTGTCAGCTCCTCAAAAATCTGCTTAGAGCCTGCTATTAAACATTTGATGTATGTAAATGACAGCCAATGTTAATCTTTTGAAATGTAAGTGTAAAATGTGTGTATGTATAAGCACCTGGTTCACACAAAGCCCAGGATAGTTCTTCTGTGAAGAAACCCCAGCCAGATCTCTCATTACTACTCCAGGCAGGGTAACAGACAAAGTGTGGTGGGAGCTTCTCAAAGATGCTGCAGAAATCCCACATCAATTAAAGAAAACAGCAAACCACCCTTTTCTCTACCAAGGGGGTGCAGAACGTGCCATGTTCAAACCAGCAATGGAAACAAAACAGCTCTTTGCTCCTCTGGGGTTTTGTCTTGTTGGGTGGGGCAGTTTAAACAGAATTTTTAACAACTATCACTGCAGGCCCTTGTCCCAAGTCCCTCTCCAGGTCTCCTGGAGCCCCTTTGGGCACTGGAAGAGCTCTAAGGTCACCCTGGACCCTTTTCTTCTCCACACTGAACAATCCCAGCTCTCAACTTGGTATCAGCTCAGTCTTTGTGACCCTCAGTGGTGTCTGACATTGAAAAGTGCTCATAGGTGAATGATCAGGTCTCCTTTCAACAAGGAGACCTGTTAAAGAAGCCTCAACATTATTTTTTTAAGTTTTTCATTCCAGAAACTCGTGCTGCAGTTTAACCCAAACACACCCAATGAATGCATCTCAGGTTTTTTAAAGGATCTGGACTGGCTGTTGGCAAACACCAAATACCTAGAGGCAACAGACTTTTAGTTCCATTCAAGTTTAAGTCTTTTCTGTTAGATACAGAATTAATTAGCAGTTCAGGCCTGTCTGTGGATTTAGAGTGTAACAGGGTTTGTGGGGTGGTTTTGCTCAGTTGTTTTTAGGATACATGTTTCTACAAGATTTGGTTGCTGCTGTCTGTGAACCAAACCCATCATTAAGCACCTTGATTTTAGGAACAGATGCCCAAATTATTTTTTTTAGTAAGTGATATAAAAACACCAAATCCTTTCAATATAATAAAAGCATCAAATTCTTTCAATGGCCAAGTTCCACTGTGCACAGTTAAATCCACAGGTTCTCAGGAGAGGTCTGGCAAAACATGAATGGTGAGCAGTGCTGTAAAGTTTCTCTGACAAACCTACAACCACTTCAGGTTCTGATCAGGATTCCTGGACTATGCAAATCTGGGAAACATTCTCACACAAACATTTAATTCATATGAACTCAGAGAGAGAAAAAGGAATAATGCAGCTATCTGAATCCTCACTCTATAGATTTTTTTTCTCAAGCAACAATTTAACGCCAATTAGGAAAGTGGAACATGACCTTCTAAGAAATACAGGGATCAAATTATGGAAAAAAAACCTAATCCAGTGAAGGGAGATGCATCTAGAATGGGCAAAATAATCTTTTTTCCCCATTGCACAGATGTGTACTAATAAATACAAGTTACTGACAAGGATTCCAGATGCAAGCCAGCACTGAGGCTAATCTCCTAAATCAAAGCTTTGCCCTTAGGTCCTCACTTTTTTATTTTTAATGAAGATAGGTGAGCGTCTTTAAAGTCCAGAACATGGCTGGGATTAAGAAAAGGATGCAGATTAAAAGGTCATGCCTGTTTTTTATATGTTGTCAATTAGAAAAATAACTACACTGGTCATTTACAGAGTTCCAGCTGATATACATTATACCCTCATGTATTTGAGGATTTTTTACCACATCACACTAGAGACATGTGTGAAAGGAGCTCAAATACTACACTTCCTCAGGCCCCAATGGAAAACATGACCTTTTCTTCCTCCTCACATTTTGGTAAAAGCTTCATGGCCCAAAATGTCATCTCCCATTCCATTTTTAGCCTAACTAGAATCCACTGCTCTACAGTCAGTCAGCATTCCGCCTTAGCTCCAAACAGGGATTTATTCCCTGGGAAGACAGAGTGCATTCTAGGAGTTAATTGCCTGTGTGGCATAACAGAATAGAGGAAGAGATAATTTATTTCTTATGGAATGCATATATGAAACACAGCAACCATTAAGATAAAATATCTGACGCTTTTGATCACTCAGCTGAATTATACCACCTACATTCTCCTAGAATGAACTCTGTTACTTCTCCACGAGCTCTTTTTTACACTCAGAACTTTGCCAGCACTGTTCATGTTGGCCAGAACGTTACAAACCTTAAGAAAAGACCAGAATAAAGGAGAATCCTTACCAGCAGCAACTACAGCTGGAGGCGGCGAACCGGCCTCACCACCACTTGTTTGGCTCATGGATGCTATGGATGTTTCTCTGGAAGGTGGTAACTGCAGCTCCTTTGGGAGAAGGTCATAGACAGATTCTGTGGAACAAAAAGAACTTGATCAAAAAGTCACCTGTGTCCTCCACAAAAAAAGAAATAATGTTTTTGCCTAAAAGATATGAACTATAACCCAAACCTTTCAGAACCTATGGAAAAAGTTACAGTAAGTGCTTGGAAATAACAGCATGGAAAAAAATTATTTTGAAAACAAACAAACATTAAGATGCACATTCTGAAGACCGAAACAAAGGACACAAACTTGTTCAAACAAAGAAATAATTCATGAACTTCCAGAGAAGCTGTTCTCATCCAGAACGAAGGGCTGAGGGCAGCACATCACGTGAGTATCGAGACAAACCTGTTTTCAGAATTCCAACTGTGCAACCAACTTCCTAAGGAAAAAAAGCCTAATTTAGCACCATCATCCTAACAACATCCTATGGAGTTAGAATCACAGACTGGATTTGAAAGAGACATTTAAGCCCATCCTGTTCCAGCCCCTGCCATGGGCAGGGACACCTTCCAGTGTCCCAGGCTGCTCCAAGTCCCATCCAACCTGGCCCTGGGCACTGCCAGGGATCCAGGGGCAGCCCCAGCTGCTCTGGGCATCCTGTGCCAGGGCCTCCCCATACTCACAGCCATGAATTCCTTCCCAACATCCCATCCAGCCCTGCCCTCTGGCAGTGGGAAGCCAATCCCTGTGTGCTGTCCCTCCACCCCTTGTCCCAAGTCCCTCTCCAGCTCTCCTGGAGCCCCTTTAGCTGCTGGAAGGGCTCTAAAGATCCTTCTGGAGCCTTCTCCAGGTGAACAACTCCAGCTGTCTCAGCCTGGCCTGAGAGCCAAAAGGCTCCAGCCCTTGGAGGAACTTTGTGACCTCCTCAGGGCTTGCTCCCACAGCTCCATGAATTCCCTGTACTGTATTAATCCCATGGGTTTGATCTCTCTTCCTCCTTGTGTGTTACCCAGGAGACCTCCTGAGGTTCCTCCTAAGAGCTTGCTCCATCCTCTCCCATTTCCAGCTCTCAAGTCAATTCCAGCCTCCTGTACACCTGCAGCCCTAGGTGTGCTCACCAGGTGTTTCAGAAGAGAGGCTGCAAGTCATATTTTAGACCACATTTCAAATAACTTGGTCTTTATCAATGAAGCATGAAATTAAAGATTTGTTCTTACAGGTCTTGTGATCTTTGGGAATGTGCTTCAATTCTGCTGCTGGCTTTTCCTTCCCTCTCTCTTTATCATATTGTTGGAATTATTCACAAAGATTAGAATTGTGCTGCTTGTGGATTACTGCAAAAATCATGTGCTTCCTGAGAAAAAATTATCCTGTGGGAGTCTTGGATGTAAGCATCCCTCTAAAGCAAAAGGCTTGACAGAACCTTCGCCACATTGGAGAGTCAGAAATAATTTTCTTAAACAAAAAAAATCCCCAAGAACCAGCCCAAAGAGACAAGCTCTCAATTACCCAGTAACTTGGGGTTTGGAGAGGAGCTTTTGTAGTCAACTCCAAATATTTTATGAGTCATGGTAGATGATGATGATAATTCACTCCTCTCAGAGGATTTCTTGAGGGGAAAGGAATGGAAGTGTGCGTATATATTCAAAATATAAAGAGTTCTGTAGTTACATGCAGACACACATGGTTGCAAACCCTCATTTTGGAGCCCCACACTAAACATTTTGAGCCCTGAATGTCTGGCTGTGACTTTCCTGTCCTGCTACAGGTAGTAGTGCCAGTGCCAGCTGCAGTAAAGGCTGGTGCTCGTTTACAAGGGCCTTACAAACTGCTGTACTCATCTCTGAGGAAAAGCAAATGCAGCTGCTCCTTGTAGTACAACAGGAGCAAAAGTGAGAACAAGCATTGCCTTCCATCCATTCCAAACCATTCTGTGAATCTATGAACTCATGGCAGAAGTTCATGGTCAAATCCAAGCCTTAAGAAGAACAATTCTCCTGGCTTTTCTCACATCAGATGCAGCTTCACAGTCTGAAACACAAGGTTAGTGAACTGCAGTTCAACTTCTCCAGAGCAATCCCAAGTGCCTGGGTACCTTTAAGAACTCTTGCTGCCACAAACCTACTCCACACACATCAGACTTCAAATGAAACTTTGTGTTTTCACCTAAACACAGGCCAATGTTTATATACGCTGAACTATAAATAGCATTAAAGCAAAAACTGACAAATTCCAGAAACATGAGAGTTGTTGTAAGGAAACTAATTCTTCCCCAGAGGATACAGCTCCCCCCATGCCTCACACTGTACTAAGAGCTGAAGCTGCTGCTCAGCCCCTCTCCATCACCACGTTTTACACGTGTGTGCACTCACCAGTACTGAGAACATGAAATTTCCTGCTAGAATTTTACGTTGATTCATGCAGAAAACACCCACTAAAGGCAAAGGCTGCTGCAGAAATGCAGTATTACATTTCGAGGCAAAAATAGCATTTCAGCATCATTACGTATTTCTACATAATTAGCAAGGAAAAAATGTGTAGACAGAATTCCTGCTTCCAGCAGCCAGCACTGAATCAATGAGGAAGTTTAAGCTGTCTGACAGCACTAAGTGTCTTGTAATTCGTCGCTGATTTGAATTCCTTTGACGAATAAATTGGTTGATCCCAAGTTTCTGGGTTTTTTTTCCTGGAAATAGCTCCATTTGTACTCAACATTTAAACACATTTTCTCTCTCCCTACAGGAAGCAAGGAGCACGTGTTTCAGGATTAGTGTTATTATGAAATATAAACAAGATAACACACAAACAAGATAAACACTTGTGATCAGCCGGAAGTCCCACACACTTATTTCTTCACACAAACCCTCACCTGCATAAAGTTAATCAGTTATTAGACATTATCTACAGTAAACTTCCAAATCTCTTATCTTTCCCCAAAACATCTCGCCTAGACAAGCCCAGCTTCATAAATTCTCCTCCCAAAATCAAGGACACACAGGGATAGGCAGATTTACAAAAAGTATTTTAAGTGTCAAATTTCTTCAACTGCCCTTTATCCGATTATCCTGCCCTTATAATCTCTCATCTGAGATCAGCTGCTTGGAACTTTGATCTTCCTGCCAGTTGTACTGACAGTCCAGAAAATTCTATTTCACATGGTTATATGGACCAGAACCACAGCAAACATGGGATCAGGATCCAACAACACAGGACCTGGAATCGGGAAAGAGAAGATTTTGTTGCGTACTACTTGAACCTGCACAAAACATTCTGAATTTATATATTATTAAAAAAATAATGAAGAAATTCAGGAAAGAATTTTTTCCCTGTGAGTATGGGGAGGCCCTGGCACAGGGTGCCCAGAGAAGCTTTGGCTGCCCCATCCCTGCAAGTGTCCAAGGCCAGGTTGGACATTGGAGCTTGGAGCAGCCCGGGATAGTGAAAGGTGTCCCTGCCCATGGCAGAGGGTAGGACTGGAT
The DNA here is from genome assembly GCA_910950805.1 of Acrocephalus scirpaceus scirpaceus. Classification (NCBI taxonomy): domain Eukaryota; kingdom Metazoa; phylum Chordata; class Aves; order Passeriformes; family Sylviidae; genus Acrocephalus; species Acrocephalus scirpaceus. The sequence goes on from OU383783.1 coordinate 894,530, forward strand.
GAGTTTTAAGGTCCCTTTCAATCCAAACCACTCCAGGATTCTCTGGAATTGGGTCATTTAAAGTTAAAACAACTGCACAAAAGGTGTCTGTGGCAGGGCTGGACACATGACCACCAGTCTACACAAAATACGTCCTTGGGTCAACATGGACCTGGATCAGTCCCAGCAGCTGGTGACAGGATCTCTGTCTTCAACAGGGAGAGAGGCCTTGGAAAGATTTAGGAAAAATAACGCTGAGAAGGTACAAAAAACAGCATGTGAAACTGATGTGGTGATGCTGCAGCAGGAGTGCAAAAGGCTGGTGGTTCCTGATGGCAAACCAAATTCTACAGGGTCCTTCACCTCCTGTTTCACTCACTTCCCCTCAGTGCACACACACAGTTGCCCTTTTCTAGGAACAATTTTGGATTTCTACACACAACCTAACCAGGCTGAGTTACAGACCTGGGCCCACAGCAGTCTGAGGGCTCGGCCTTCTCCCATCCCCACCAGCACAAATTCCTCTGGGATTCCTACCCATCCTCATCCTCACAGCACCAAGGGACCTTCCAGAAATACAGTACACCTTGTGACCAGCAACATCACATTCCTCCTCCCTCACCAGCATGCTGTGATTCCATTTAAACTTTATTCTTAGAACAGAGCAGTTAAGCTTACAGGAGCAAAGAGAACACGACACAACTGCTTCCTGTGGGAATGCTGAGACAACTCCAAGACACTGTGAGGAGTCACAGCAGCCTGGGTATGTCCCATACAAAGCCCTGCTTTTCCCAAAGAGTGGGTATTCCCAGCATGGAGAGTGCTCTCCCTCCTCATTGAAAAAGTTTGCTGGAAAGCAGAAAACCAAATACCCAAGGATCCACTATTCCATTAATCACAGCACCTTCTTCTGGGCCATGAATCCTCCAGGACTCTCTGGCTGCACCTACACAGACATTCCAGCTGCACAGACTAAAAACTGTGATTTCTAGAAATATAGTGCCCTGTTACCTCATGCTGTGCTGGTACTGGCTCAGGGTGTTACAGAACCTCTCTGCCCTCAAACTTTTGTGACACAAATTGAATTGAGATCCTTCTGGTTGGTTGACCAAATTGCTGCTGCCTGTAACTCGGCACCTGGTGATGCTGGGAGCACAGAAACAAGGAAAAGAGAATACCCAGCTCCAATGTTTAAAACAACAGCAGCACATCCACGAGGAATGCAGACATCCTCACTTTCCCAGGACCTCCGAACACTTTAAATATTACGGAATTTTCTTTACATACAGAAAAGATACCCTTAAGCTTTGCTATTCCATATCAAAAGCCATGTTACCTGGAAGTGCCACAGCTGGAAGCCAAGTCACAAACCTGACAGAGCACTTTCCTCTGGCCTAGAGGCAAATGAGGCCATAACTAATGCAGAGGGCCCTGGCTGCAGCTCCACCTCCACCACCACTTCTCCAGGTTGTTCCCAGGCCCAGCCTGGAGCAGGTTGTTGGAATCCAGCCCCAGATCTCCCCCAGCTCACCTGTGTCTGTTCCACCACTGTGACCTGGCCCCAGGATTCACGACCTGTAATGCCAGGGGCTCCTCCAGCAGCATCCCTTCAATCCCCACCCCATGTAATGACAGGTTTCCTGCTCCACAGAAACCACATGGAGAGCAAGATAATACACGGGAGAAGATGAGAACCACCCAAATTATCAGCACTAGGAGCAGAGATGGGGCATTTTCCACTTGCTGCTGACATTTTTTACCCTTAAGGAAAGGTACATCCTGGAAATCCCTTACCACTTCCATGACCTCATGAACAGCAGCCAAGTTAATCCTTGTCTTTTAATAAGCTCCCTGCACTGAATGGCTGCCCACATCCCCACTGATACTCGTCTCCTCAACATGGTTTAATACCCGCACAGATTTGGCTGCTTCTTCCAAAGCCATTTCCTTGCTGCAGCACATGACAGTCACACCAGAGATTAGACAAAACCTTGGTGTCCTCCTCTAATCAGCTGGCGGCATCGGAGCAGAAATCTCTTCTAATGATGTTCACTAAGCTGATCAAAAAAACAAGCAAGCAAACAGGCCAAGAGAGTTGTTTATATGGAACTGAGATTAAAAAACAATTAGAAATCATGAAGCAGCAAGTAGCCTCTGCTACACGGGGGAAGTCAGTGAAGTGAAGTGAGCACACGTGCTCAGCAAATTAAAGAAACTATAAAGGAAAAGTAACAGTGTCCATATTCCACCTCAGCCCCTGCTAGGGATGCAAATTCAGTTTCAGAGCACCTGCACACACATAAAAGTCCTATGATGCTAATCTAAAACACAGTTTTGGGCTAAACCTGTATTACCAAGGCTCCAAATGTCAGACTGTCACTCCTCACTCCAAAGGCCACTGCATTTTAATAAAACAATTCATGTGACCTAACATATTTCAGAAAATTTTGTGGGTAAGGGACACTAAAACCAGAATCTACTCCAGGCCTAAAAAATCCAGGCCTCTGCCAGACGACCTTGTGGTTGGTTTATCTGCTTATCCTGAAGTTCAGCTCTACACAGAATTTCAGTGTTTGTGATAACCACATCTTTTTGGAGGCCACTGATTCCACCACAGTATCTTAGTTCACAGAGAGCTTTTAGAGAATGATGAAGGAATGGGGGAGCTCTAAATATTCAAAAGCTAATCAAAGCTTCACTTTGTTAGAAGACATTCGTATCACATGGGCCCTCAGGGATTTTTCTGTACACAAAAGCTTGGGTGTGGGAAGACTTTGAAGCGGATTATTTTGGCCATGAGGAAGAACTTGTAAGAGCCAGCTGAGGAACCCTCCAGCTCTTCACCCCAAGATATACAGGTTTCCCAGGAACAGCACTGACTAAGTTTGGTTAATACAACACAGAGAATTCAGAGAATCACAGAATCCTGGAGGGGTTTGGGTAGGAAGAAACCTTAATGCACATCTCATTAAACACCCAGCCACGGGCAGGGATACCTTCTGCTATCCTAGGTTGCTCCAAACCCCGTCCAACCTGGCCTGGGACACTTGCAAGGTGGGACACAGCTTCTCTGGGTACCCTGTACCAGGACCTCCCCACCCTGACAGGGAAGAATTCCTTCCCAATATCCCAACAGAATTCCTAACAGAATTAAGGATACATTTCAGAAAACTTAGGCCACCCCACTGGAGACAGTTCCCACGTCACAGCATGACTGCTCTCCCTTCCTCAAGGCTGAACCAGGAGAAGTAACCTCAGCACCCAATGGAGGAACTCCTGCAGTGAAAATCCCACAGTTCAGTACCTTTGAGTGAGCAGACACAACTGTTCCTCCAGCTGCTTGGAGACAGCACACCCATAACCCCTGCCAGGGAATGACAGGCAATCTGTCCCCAGCCCACAGAATGTTTTAGGCATTGAGATGGCAATGCTGATAACGGGGACCGGCACAGGGACCGCGGGGATGGAAGCCAAAGAAGGATAACAAGGATTCAGTAAGAAGCTCAACAGAGGAAGCTCTGAGAGGCTGAGAATGGAAACTAGGAGAGAGACAAAGCTCAGTGCATAAACCAGAACAGAAACAGACTGAGACAGGCACAGCCCAGACAGATCAGTGACCACTAAAGCACTTCCTACTTCAGTGCCAAGGGTTTGTTGTTGAGGTTTGGGCTTTCTCCTTTTTTTTTTTTTCATTTGGTTGGTTTTTCTGAGTACTCCTTAGGAGATCCAAACTCTCACTTGCAGAAGTGAGGCTCACCCATGACAACTGCAGGCCATGGCAGCTCTGCTTAAGGGACAGCAGAGATTTTTATATTATAAAGTTACAAGAAAAAAATATTTGGAAGACAGAAAGAACACACAACAAAGAGTAAATCAGCTTTTGTTGTGTATCTGTCAAAAGAGGATTTAGGACATATTACAGACTATCACACTCCTGCATTTCCTAACATCTTTGCAACTTCACTGATTGAACATCACAAGCTTGACAGCAGGGAAAACATGACAAAGTTCAGAAAACAGGTTAAGGTTTCACACAGAGCAAAAAGAAAGGACCCTGCTTGAGCATACATAGAATAGACAAAACACAGCAACTGTTCAGAGAATCACAGAATCACTTAGGTTAGAAAAGACCTTTAAGAACACCGAGACCAACTGTTAACACAGCACTGCCAAGTCCCACTAAAGCACAGGAATACAGATTTCAATGGGATACTGGGAAGGAACTCCTGGCTGTGAGGGTAGGGAGGCCCTGGCACAGGGTGCCCAGAGAAGCTGTGGCTGCCCCATCCTTGGAAGTGTCCAAGGCCAGGTTGGACAGGACTTGGATCTGGGACAGCAGAACGTGTTCCTGCCCACGGCAGGGGGTGGAACAGGATGAGCTTTAAGGTCCCTTCCCACCTAAACCATCCTAGGATTCTGTGACACTTGTGACACTCTGTGACACAACTGCATGGCAAAAGCCAGAGAGCAAGAAGCAGCCCATAGGCAGTGAGGCTGAGCAGGAGGACAACAGACACTTCATAATAGTCTTGATGCAGACACCCTAAAACATTTTATGGTTCCTGGTCTAATCACTCCTATTTTTGCAAGAGTTGAAGCTGAGCTGTTGTAAGATCATAACTTCACAAGGCTCCCAGTCCTATCTGTCTTATCCCAATGCTGAATCCACCAGGTTACACTTACTAAAACATTGTTTTTATTTCATATTTTTGAGTATGTCTCAATAAAATTAAACAAAGGACTCAACAAAAATTGAGCATACAACCTAAAATACATAAAGACTAAATAGCATGTTCTTCCTAATTGCCCAAAGCTGCCCATGGATTTCCACACAGCTGTCAGATGCAGGTCTGTCACCAGAGACTTGCCATGCTGTCCTGACAGAGGAAATTAACTGCAGAGCACTGTTCCCTCTATCTGCCACACCACCCTCAGCATATCTGTGACAGTGAGCAGGGAAAGACTGGAAGCAGGTCTTCCCGCCAGCACTCCTGTTATTGTCAGCCCTGGCAGGGCTAGATTGCTGCTACAGCAACAGTGGCAGGTTTTCAAAGAAACTGCAGTGTATACAAGGATGTTTTACACAGCCAAACAGAAAATCTTCCTTCCAGTTCCCCCTGGCTTCAGACAAAAGCAGCAAACCCTAAACCAACAGGCTTCACACGCGCGGAGGGAAAGGCAGATGCCACGGTGCTGCCTGTGCTAGAAAACTTCAGCACTCAAAAGCTCATGTTGGGGCAGCTCCACTCTGAAGAACCCCCAGAGGATCCGAGTGCTCCGTGTTGAGGATGCAGCACTGGGCACTAAAACGCAAATCTTGCCTGCAAATGCTGCTACTCTCTGAAATGCACATTATAGAGTGTTAGTGAAGGAGAGAGAGGAGTTTTCTGAAAGGCTGTTGTTGTAGAGGAAGATGACCAGTAATACATTATTAATGATTAAAGTCATTAAAATTTGATCCCAACTCTAATATCACAGAATCTCAGCCTGGTTTGGGTGGGAAGTGACCTTAAAGCCCATCTCATTCCAACCTCCTGCCATGGACATGGACATTTTCCACTAGTCCAGGCTGCTCCAAGTCCCATCCAACCCAGCATTGAACATTTCCACAACATCATTATTTCTTGTACTTAAAAATAAAAATTTAAGCTAAAAGTTGTTTCTTGTATTTTTTAAAGGACAAGTATTACTACCAAAAATGGCAGTATTGAATAGGTAATTTTGCAAGCAATTCCTAACCAGCTCCTGGACTATATCTCACTAACCTTCCAAAAAGTTGCTAATCTCAATATTCAGGATTCTGCACAGCAGGGTAGAGTTGAGAAATTAATCCTTTTAAAGTTGAATTTCAACAACTGACAAAGGCATGTGTTAGCTGAATTCTATTTATGGCATTCATCCAAATATCAAATAAAGCTTTCCTGGCTGTGTTTCAGTCATCCCCATTCACAGCTCAAAGAGGACTTTTACAAATGTAGACAGGCAGTATAAATCCTGGACCTTGTTTGCATCCAATTTTACACATCTCAGAATGAGAGAACAACATTATTTAGGAATTGTCACTTCAAGGAACGGACCAGTAATGACGTAGTGAGACATCTATCCTGTGCAGTTGTAAACTCCAGACAAAAACCAAAGAACATAAAAATACTCCTAAAATACCACTGTGGATATGGCAGGCTGACAGAGCAGTAGGTACATGAACACAGAATCATGGAATCACAGAATCCCAGACTGGCTGAACTTGGAAGGACCTTAAAGCTCACCTAATTCCAACCCTTGCCATGGGCAGGGACACCTTCCACTGAACCAGGCTGCTCCAAGCCCCGTCCAACCTGGCCTTGAAATGTTTAAAGAAACCCAAATACCAAGCGATCAAAGAACATCAGTAACAGCTATTTATCAACCCCTTTAAAACACCTGTGTTGTTTCAAAAATCAAAGTTCACCAGAAAGAGAGGTAATCAGACAGTTCCTGAAATAATATAAATCAGGTACAACGCACCACTCAAATTCAGGGACCCACAGAATCCACCTGACCCACAGTTTTCTGTTGTCCCACAACAACATTTCTCAGCCTTTACAGGTTTGCACCATTTTTTGTGATGGGGTTGTTTTTGTCATCTCTTACACTTGCTGTGAGCAAGAAAAGCAACAGCAGCAATGAAAGACACAAGATTGTTTCTTTTGAGGCCGTACCACAACATGTAAGGTGGAGAATAAAAAGTGTTCTGACAGACTCCCAACAGTGTGGCCACCTCTTGTGTTCAGTATTTCATTACAAACCTGGATGTACAGGCTGTGCTCCTGAGACCTGACCTGTCCCAGTAACTCTCAACACGACATTCAGCATCTCGAGCCCACAGGGCGCCTCCACGCCTCTGCCTTTACTCCCATTAAAAGGAATGTTCTTTCATCACCACCAAAACTGAGAAATGTTTGTGCTTCCTACCATCACTTTGCTTTCTGCTGCTAACTCAACTGTTTGATAAACGCTGTTCTTCAAACCACAGACAATGTTCAACACAGAGCAGTCCTGGCACAGTTACCCAGAGCTCTGGTGAGAGTCTGACACCTCTGATGCTTCCAAGGGACATGAGGAGCATGCTCAGGTAAACCTGTGACAACTACTGCACCTGGAAGGGATTCCTCAGGGAAATCTTATCCATGTGTGGAAATTCCTGATGGGAGGCAATGAGAGGCTCCTCTCAGTGGTACCCCATGGCAGGACAAGAGGCAATGGGCACCATTAAAAACACATTAAATTCCATCTGAATTATCCATGAAGACAGCCAAGCACTGGCCCAGGTTGCCCAGGATGGTTGTGGAGTCTCCATGAGGACAGTCAGACCCTGCTGGGCATGGTCCCAGCACTGATTCCATGATCTCCAGAGGTCCCTGCCAGCCCAAGGGCTGAGACTGAAAGCTGGCACTGCTTCCACAAGACTCACCCAGATCCTCTCCCACCACCAGAACACCTGACTGTTTTCAAAACTTTAACCTAAATCAGATTCCTGGGCTCTGCAGCTTTTACTTGTGAGATAAAACCAAGACTATTAGAAACTGTAATTATAAATTCCTCAGTAAATCTGCTTTAATAGGGATACACTTTCCAAGGAAAGCTGCCTTTTTTCCTCCCTAAGAAACAAAACATACTCAAATATTAGCAGGAGACCTCCTCATTCTTAAACTGAAAACAGAGTAAACTTTAAATGAAATACAAGTATTTCTTCATCATATATACAACCAGACTGTGGGATTTCCTTCTGAGTCTAAAAACAGATCGAGAGTCAAAAAAAACCTGAGTTGAAGTCTAGATACTCCTATTCTGCCCCAAATAGTAAGGATTTACACATCTCCACACTACAGGATCCTCACTGCAAAGTCACAACTGTCAGTTAGCAGAGGCTCTGAACTCTGCAGCTGATGATTCCCCAATCGCCCCACCGTGCTCCTGTCCAAACTCACTGACTCTTCTGCTGAGTGAATCCATACACACAAAAACCATCCGGCCTCCACACAATGAGGGACTGAAACAGCTGGATGTAGCGTCAGTTTTTCTGAACGGGAATGGGAACTCCAACATTTGGAAACTTTTTAGGACTACCTTTAAATCTCTCCATTCCATATCTTCACGCTGTCTGGGCACTGACAGGAACCACTGTCCATCTTCCCTCTGTCTGCCAAACCTCCTGACCTTCATCACAACTAAACCTGCTTCTAGGATCAAAAACTTGTGTTTCTTCAGCACATCACATTGGTTTCATAAACTTTGTAAGGGGACCCCAAATTCTTTCTAGTTATTTACAGAGTAACCATAAAACCTTTCCAAATGCTGAAGGGACAAGTGATGGAAGGGAAAGGAGAATGACTACAGAGTGTATTTATGTAAACAGTGACAACATTCCTCAGTCTGGTTAAATTATATTCACTTCACAGATGCCTCAGAGCTACACAATATAGTAAAATAACATACCTGAAGTTGGACATTTACATTTTAAATATTGCTGAAGCACTGCTTGCTTTGCAAACAGCAGTTACTGGAGATTTTACTGCATGTCCATGAGCACTTCCTATTACTACACAGCTCAAAGCTGGATCTGAGAGTTTGTTTCAGTCAGTTCCTAAAGACAAACTGGCCTGACTGCTCAGCCTCATCAGTTCACTCTCTATATACCCACCGAGACAACACACGTGACAACTGCAGAGACACGACCACACATTTACTTCACCTGCACTTTGGCCTCTCACCAACCCCTGCTGACACTCACCAGCACTTCTACACTTCAAAATTAGTCCAGACCATTTCCTTTTTGTATAAAATGAAGATTTCTCTTTCATTTTCACCATCTCTGGAGGTGTTCAAGGACTGACTGGACGTGGCACTCATGGCACTCAGTGCTCTGGTCTGGTCAACAAGGTGGGGATCACTCAAAAGTTGGACTCAACCTTAGAGGTCTTTTCCAAGCAAAATGATTCTGTGAAATACATTTCATATAAAACTACATAACCTTTGTACCAGTGCAAAAGTCAGATCAAGGTTCCAGGATGCCAATCATTTTTAGTTACAGATACCAAAAGGCAACTGTGCTGTTGAAAATTTCTAAATAAAGGTCAGACACTTCATAAAAAATGAAATTCTTAACCTACAACCTCAGAAATGTAAGATGAGAAAATTCTACTTCTTGACAACACTAATCTCCAATACAGAATCACAGAACCATGGAATGGTTTGGGTTGGAAGGGAACTAAGTTCATTCAACCTCCTGCCATGGGCAGGGACACCTTCCAATAGACCAGGTTGCTCCAAACCTTTTCCAATCTGACCTTGGACACCTTGGACACTTCCAGGGACAAAAGAATTGGGCAATGTAAGGAGATTTTCTAATAGAAAAATCTACAACTTTCATAGAAAGACAAAGTATCCAAAATAAGTAAAACTGGCAAAGAACCCACTAGTCTTAGAACAGAAGAACCACACGTTTCTCCATGGAAGGAGCTGCCCAGGGCAGTCCCCATCCCTGGAAGTGTTCAAAAACTGTGTGGATGTGACACATGAGGACACTGTGAGTGGTGAACATGGATGTGTTGGGCTAATGTTTAGGCATCTTAAAGGTCTTTTCCAACCTCAACCATTTCATGATTTACACTTGGGTACAGACAGAGAATCACTGCAAACCCAAGGCAGGAGCAGTCTCACATTCCTTCACCAACACCCGTGGCAGGGAGCCTTTGGGGTGTCCTGCCCACCCCTCCAAGCTCCAGAAGCAAATTCCCACACCAATTCCCAGAAAGGAGCCCCAGCAGCAACCCTGTCTGTCCAGGTCTCGACACAAAAGCACAGACACAGCAAATGCTACAGAAGGCACAATGCAAGGAGCATTTCTCTCCATGGCAGAGCCAGTTCTGCTCCCACCTCCACCACTTGATCCCAGTGCTCCAGAGCCCCCTTTCCTGCCGTGACACCACTCCTTGTGCAGCTGCACAGTAACTACACCAGGAAGCAGAACAATGTGAGAAAATCCGATCAGAAGTACAATATCCCCATTCTAGATCAGCTTCCCAATCCCATTCATCTCCCAACCACAAACAACAATTGTGCTGGCACGATTCAGAGCACAGTCCATGGGTGAGAACAGACGGTGAGGAAAAGGGGCTATTCCGACAGCTCTGCCACCGGAATATTCAAATTACACCCTGGAAAGCTGTGAACTCAAAGTCCTCCCCCTACCCCCAGCACCATACAATCATCTTGCAGCAACACATTCCAGAGTTTTGTTCTGAAAGCCAATAAGGAGGAAGATTCCAAGGAGGAAAGGACATTTACGAGGCTGACGCACAAGTTAAGGAACTTTGGTTGAATCCATTTTGGTGAAGTCAGAATGTCCCGGGGGCAGCTGGAAGAGCTGCAGGAGGTGAATGTAGGGATCCATCCCTCATGGAACACTCAGCATGGCTCATCCACCGTGGCACCTTCTACCAGCTACCAAAAAAGATAAAAATGGCTACAAAAAGAAGTCAAATCTGATTTCTATTCCTAAAACCTGCTAGTACTACTTCTAAAGTTCTAGGCTATTTTAACAAAGCATCCTTTCCATTCCTCTTTGATAATTTAGTCACTGTCTCACTAGAGTTATCCCTGGGATCACAGGAAGAAAAGAGTTCTGGGAAAAAGAAAAATCACCAAACCCCATGTTTTCCATCACAATTCCCAGCAAACACAAGTGGATTACAGTCAGTTCACATTTACGCATGAAGAACGTTTGAGTTTTGGTTATATGACATTTTTAGGGCAAAAGAGCTATTTATCAGACTACTAACATTCTTCTTGTTGCTACCAAATTCCAGGAAGTCTCTCAGTTTTACAGTCACTCCACTGTGGAAAGCAAAATCCAGGACATGAAAAGAAACTTCTATCTGCACTTGCTGCAGTGCAAAAACACCATTTTATTAGTACACACACATCATTGGGTAACTCAAAGTAAATGTATTAGCTAAATTAATCCAATGTTTAATCAGATTTGGTACCTGACATCTGATGAACTGCTTTAATTACAGGTTTTCACCTCTGCCTGTTGCCAATGAAGAGCCAACTTTGCTCTATTTGAATGCTGCAGATGATTCAACCACAGGACAACCAGCCTCGAGGTTTTAGGTTTTATGCTCCAGTGATTTTTCTACTACATTACTAATCTGTATGCACATTTGGGTTGGTTTATTCCAAAAAGGACAGTGTGTTATGTAAAGATGGGAAAGAAACATACAGCCTAAATATTTTCAGCATGAAGTGATGCATTTTTTTTATATCTCTATTAACTTCTTAGCAGGAGATGGCATCCTTCTGCAATGGTTACAAAGCACTGCTTGACTGATTGTACATTAGTTAATATTGACTATACATTAAAAGACTGTACATGAATTGGTTCTAGTCCTTGACACAAGTCAGCTCCTCAGGACCTGTGGGATGAGCTCCAGCAACAGGCCTTGGAATCCACACTTCCCATTTCTTTCACTTTTAACAGTTACAACCAATATATAAAACATTCAGAGATCCTATTGTAGAGGCCTACAAGTTCAGTAGAGTTTCACTATCGTTTTAAGCAAATATAAGCTGCTGAAAGAACTAGTCCCACCTTTCCCCAAGGCCAGTTTCCACACATCCCTTCCTTGAGTCAGCACAAGCCATTCATGAAGACCCACAGCAAACACGAGACACTCACCCCATTAAAAATCAACATTTCTCCTCCCCTTTTCCTTTGGGAAAGAATAAGGGAGAAGCTGAGTTAATTTTAACATGATCAGCTCCCAGTCCAGCTCACTGTGGCCACGTCAGAGTTGGCGTGAGCAGAGCCACAAGGAAAAGAGGAGCACACGACTGCCTGAACTGTGCACGTGGGAATTCATTCTGGCTGGAGCTGCTCGTGGAAACACACCTACAGGGGCAAAAACTGGAACACAAAGTATTTAGATACGCAAAGAAAATATTCCCTTTCCCAAGATACGCATAAATGAAAAGAAATTGCTCGAATGAGTTATCGGAGCAGAGTTTACATTATTGACTCACACTGCGGGGTGAGTTTATATTACCCACTCACACTTACCTGAGGTGTGGGGGCTTTTAGAGTTTTGTTTAACTTTTTTTTACGAGAATATGGAAACAAAACTCTTAACTGAGATGGCGGTGCAAGCCAAAACTTTCAACGCATGGTGCAGGGACAGGCTGATGACGTAACTCAGCCTGTCCAGAGAAGGGGAGAAAACACACCAGAAAAAAAAAAAAATAAATCATACTACTAAAATCTTCAGTCCCTGGGTTTCCAAACGTAACTTTGCTTTTTTTTATCGGTGCACGCAGATTCTGCCACTTTAACTCCAACAAATCAAATTTTCAGTGTCAGAAACACCAGCGACTCCGCAGACACCCCAACCTGAGCTTCTCTCAGAACCTCAGTGCTCAACCATCAGCGATGGGATGGCTCCCAAGGCCGATGGGATGGCTCCCAAGGCCGGGATGGCCGGCCACAGGCACCCGGCGTGCTCAGGAATGCGATTCAGAGGAGCAGGACTGGCCCCAGTTCAACCTGGGGCTGGATTCCACCCGCGGGGCGGCTGCTAAAAGCAGAGCAGTTATAAGAAACTACTCGTGCTAACACACCCTCATCGTAAATGCATATTTGTGGTTCTCTCACTGTGTTCAGACCTTTCCCTTTATCTCATCAGTTGTACTTGTACCCTGAGCCAGAGCACTTGTCCACAGGATAAACTTATCTGTATCTATCTAGGAAAAAAAAAAAAAGGTACGCTGGAGCGTGTTCTGATCAGTGAGTGAACCAGTAACACCTTTTCCTAAATCCAGCTAAAATCATACCCACAATCACTTCACTCTTCATCCTCAAGAAGTATATTCATTGGTTCTAAAGTTTAAATTGCATTTCAGCTTATCATCTCCTTGATCTTCTGTTGTGATAAAATATGAGAAGCAAAACTTGCTTTAACCTCTTCATAACCCTTCTCTGCACTATACACCCCTGTCATGGCACCTTGCTTGGATCAAGCAGCTCACTGTGACCACAACATCCTTCCCTCGACCTCTTCCAGCTCTGAACCAACATCTGTGCACCGGAAGAAAAATACACTCTTGATTAATAGGTTTGAGACCCTTTTCCAACCTGAAACACTCAGCCATCCCATTAAATACAAAAAAATTAAAGAGAATTCACAGTAAGATTGGGCAGTTCAAAAGTTCTGCTCAATGAACAAGTTCTTGAAGCGATTTTGTGACTTACATAGGACCTTTTTATTTTCAATGTGTTACAAACTAACAATGCACACTTCCCAAATTTCCAGTAGGATAAATCATAAATGGGGTTTATCACCTGTATTTATAATTGAACTACTCTGTTCCTAAATACTCTTCCTACTGCCGGCACTAGGACTGAAACCAACTGGAACACATTGTGCTGGGTAACCAGAGAGCCTTGAGCCCCTCTAGTAACATCCTAAAAAAAACTTACAAGCTACCAGTGATAACTTTAAAGAGAGAGACAATTAATCTGAGCAGTTTGAGAGCTTCCAAGATGTACTTTAATTCATTAAAGTCTTTTTATTTCTTATACCTTTATCTCTTACCAACACACAACTCGAAGTAAATGACCATATCAAAGTCCTAAAAAAATTAAATCTTTTCTGTAACAACATTAAACTGGTTAAAACCTTCGCTTCAGGGTAATAAGAGACTTTCCATTTATTTCATTGTATGGCCCCAAAGTTGCTCCCCTCACCAGCTGTACTGTGGGCAGTACAACAAACTACTAGTAAACTACTAACAGGTACTTCGGGTATCACAAAATAATAGTAGTGGATTTCAAGTCTTTTAAACACGAGAAAATGAGTTAAAAACTCTGTAGTACGTAACACCTGATCTGATGAACTTACCCATGTTCACGTGCACTTGTCAGAGCTCAAATTCGGTATTATGAAAACACAAGTTAATTTAATTTACTTTTAAACCCGCTTCATCCCTTCCTGGTCCGACTCCCCACAGACGATGCTGCTTTACCCCGGTGCACGGGGATAACGCCCGGAGATGCTCCGAGCTCCCGGCACCGGGACCCAGAACCCTCCGCTTCCCGGGCTCTGTTTTTACCCCAAACCAGGGCATCCTGCCCCAAAAATCTGAGCCTTCTTCTTCCGCTGAACCGCGTTCCCGGGAGACTTTAATGAGCAGCTTTGGGGACCCCCACCCGCCCGCGCTCCCCGTTAGCTCTCGCTCCAGGCCGGAGCGTGTCCGCTCCCCCGGCCGGGCAGAGCCGGGGCCAGGGGGGCCGGGACGGACCCCGGGAGGGTCCCCGGGCGGGCCGCAGCCCCCCGCCGCCGGCCCCGCCGCCGGAACCTGTCGGGACACATTCTTGCGGCGGCCGCGGCCGGGCCAGGAATGCGGCCGGGGGAGCCGGGGCGGCCCCGCGCGGCTCCGGGGCCCCTCCGGACGCGCATCCCGGGGCGGGGGGCGGCGGGCGGGCGATGCCCCGCGGGGCCCGGGGCGGCCCGGAGCGCGGGCCCGGCGGTACCGGCGCTGCCCCCCCCACAGCCCGCCGCGGTCACTCACCCTTGGAGTAGAGCGACTTGGGGGACTCGAGGTCGAGGTCGGCGCTGAGCAGAGAGATGAAGTCCGAGGGCATCGCAGCTCCGCGGCCCGGCGGGGGCGAGGGGGCGGCGGGAGGAGGGGGGGGGCCGGGCCGGGGGGGGCGCGGCTGCCTCCGCCGCGCGCGGAGCGGAGCGGAGACACGGGCCCGGGGAGCGCGCGGTGCGCACGGCGGGGCCGCGGTCGGCGGGGCGGGCGGGCGGGCGGTCGGGCCGGGGCTGCGGGAGCGGGCGGCGCTCGCAGGGCCGGTGTGCAGCGGAGCGCGCCCGACGCCGCTCCGAGCCCGCTGCGCCTGCGCGAGGCACGGGAGGGGCCGGAGGGGAACGGCGGCGGCGCGGCCGCTCTGCGCCTGCGTGAGGGAGGACGGGGACCGGCGGGGGCGGAGCGGCCGCGCGTGCGCACGCGGGGGGGGCGCGGGGGAAGAGTCTGGAAGGGGTGGGGGGGCGCGGTGACCCTCAGGGAGCCCCCTGCGCTGAGGGGAGCCGCGGTGAGGGGAGCCCCCGGGAACAGGGGAGCCCCCGGGAACAGGGGACCCGGGAGAGCCCTTCAAGGGCAGCACCAGGCTGGACTCTGAGGGGAGCCCCCCGCGGTGAGGGGCCCGGGCTGGTGCCTCAGGGGAGTTCTTCTGGGGAGCCCCCCCGGCCTGAGGGCAGCCGCGATAGACCCTCGCGGGAGCCCCCGGGATGGGCTCTCCGGGGAGTCCCGGGGTGAGGGCGGCAGCACTGGTTGCCCCCAGCTCCCCCCTCGGGGGGCTGTGCCCGACCCTTCTCGCCCGGTGCTGGGGGTCGTGACGACGGGTCAGGGCCGGCTGTGGTGCCACCAGAGTCCATCCACCCTCAGGGCTCTGCCATGGAAACCCACGAGGCAGAGCTGGCAAACCCACTGGCGGATATTGTCCCAAAAACCAGCTATTTCCCAATACCGTGAATATGCAAAAGCGGTGTCAATAGTGCGTTGTCACTGACACGATGGCAGCTGCCTTAACAAGTGCCCCACATGTGGGGAGTCGGAGAACACGAGCACTGAGCTCTTGAGAGGGAGTTTGGGAGTCCCTTTCCCTGAAAGGTGTAAAAAGGGGGAGGAGATGTGGAAAGGTGTCCCGCACAGACATACAATTATTGTTCCAAAGTATCCAAAATCTGCTTTGAAAGTGGGGAAAGGATGGAAAAGCAAGAGGGGTTGTGTATGAGTGGATGGAGGTGCCAGGCGAGTGCTTAAGCTGTGAAAAATGGAGGCGGAAGGAGCTGTGAACAGCTGCCGCGTGCCTGCGGCGCCGCACAGGGTCCAGTTTCCCTGGGACACCAAAAGGTTGGCTCCCGTCCCTCCTGCTGCCAGCTCTTTGCCAGTCTGCTCGCAGATCCCTGCGAAATCTCCCTCTGAAAACACTCAGTATCTTCCATGCACTCACTGCAGCCCAAGAGCCAGTGAACAACCCTTGAGCCCCACGCCCCGCCGGTCAGTCAGTGTGGGATGGCCACACTGGTGTCACCAAGCACATGACACAGTCCCATGCTTGTGACACCACTGAGTTGGTCCTTGGGGCACTGGTGCTCTGCCCTGCCATGTTACCCTGTTCTGCCACATCCCCTGCCCGCAGGGTGCCGGGCAGTGCCTGTGGTGTCAGGGTGGGACACACACGGTGTCCGTGTCCCACAGCCCTGGCACAGCAGTGGCAGCTGCACGGTGCGTGCTTGGTGGCATTTGAAGTCGGTTTCTCTTTCATCCCAGACAAGCTGCGTTAATTCCTGGAGCTGTCTTGGCTTTTTGTCTCCTCCACCTGTCTTCATTCATGGTGTGGCAGGAGGGCACAGGACTCCAGTATATCCATGGATTTCATCCCTGTCCATCAGCCATCACACCTGGTGACCAGCTCCTGTCCTGGTGTGCCATGGAAGCCTCCAAGACCCTTCCCTGAGCAGTGACATCCCAGAGCAGCCGTCCCAGTCCCCAGGAACACTCAGTCATGGCACACCACAGTTCTGCTGCTGTTTCAGGGTGCTCAGCACAGCTCACCATGCATTGTTCAAGTCAGGCATGAGTGTCTGCCCTAGTTAAAAGTCTTCCAAAGGGGTTTGCTGAGATCACTGAGTACCTCAGCAAAATGTCCAGGGATGGGACAACCACAGCTTCCCTGGGCAACCTGTGCCAGGGCCTCACCACCGTCACAGCCAGGAATTCCTTCCTGCCCTCTGGCAGTGGGAAGCCATTCCCCCTTGTCCTGGCACTCCAAAGTTCCTCTCCAGCTCTCTTGGAGCAGTCGTACTCGGGAGAGCTGAAGGGAAAGGTTTCCCTTTGGCAATCTCAAACCTGACAACTTCAGAAGTAAAGGGGGATTCACCTGTGCCAGGCAGGGATTGCCCTGCCTTGCAAGGGAGGGAAGAATGTCTGTCCATGAGGGAGAGCTACGGCTGTGCTGGCACTACAAAACTGAATTGTTTGGGAAGCATCCAGAGAAAACAATAAGACTGTAAGACTGTGCTATACTCACCTCCTCTCTGAGTGATGAGGGAGACAGAGGCTCTTGGAGAAGGTGCCACCACCAGATGGGCTGTGGTGGGGAAGGAAAACAGATCTTAGTCCTGAAAGGGAAGTGGCTGAGAGAGCACTGAGAGACAGAGTGCTCGGGGATGAAGGAATTCAGGATAGAGAAGGTGCCTTTGAGAGGCACAGGCATTTGTGGCTGGGCAGTGAAATGACAGCACAGAAAGCCTGGACACTGCTGGGCCAGCAGGAGCAGCTCCACGACAGCTGCTGGAGCACGTTTGGCTGTGAAGAGCTTTGCAGAGTCCTGGGAAGGACAGAGCTGGGAGAACACAAATAACTGCACAGAATGGGGAGTCAAAGCAGAGAAGAAAGGAGTCCTGGTGCTCTGTGGAGTGAGGCAGGAGCAGCCTGGCTGTGCAATCCCACCTGTGCTCACCCAGCCTGGGGGAACTGCCAAGGCACTGCCCTGGTAACAGCTGGAAAGGAGAGAGGCCCTGGTGCTCCCAGCATTTCAAGACAGGGAGGCTATGGGCAAAGGCCAAATTGGGAGAAAGAATTAATAATTCAGGTTTTTGGGAGGACCAAACAGTCCTGGACAACTGGAATTTTAAAGGACTAAATAAATAATTAGTCAGTCCATGGTGCAGCACAGAGCAACAGGAATAATGACATTGAGGCAAGTCAATAAAGCATATGGACAAGGTTTCCTGGGATCCAGTCAGAGCCATAAAACTCCTCTTGTGGGCCCCAAAGAACATGGAAAACTGTGGGAGCAGGCAGCAGCGGTTCTGTGTCATCGAGGTATTTTGTCTCTTTATTATAAAGTTCCTCTTCCTGCAGAAGCAGCCGGAGAGCAGCAGGTGTGAGGGGGAAGGAGCCTAAACCGGGATCGTGGGGACAAATTAGCAGGTGCCTGCAGAATATCACTAACCCCGTCTGCGATTCCGGAGCCTACGTAGGTGTTTTATTTTCTAATGGTGTTAGAAAGACTGTCAGAAAATAATTAGGCTCTGTCAACAGTTCCCCTATTCCCAGATTACTTACGACTTCCTGACTCATTAGAGCTGCCGAGGCTGGCAGGAAACCTGTTTTATAGTAATTTCTGTTAGTGGTGTCCCTGGAGGAGAGACAACACGGTGCGGGTGACACCAGCGTGTGACACCAGCGTGTGACACCAGCGTGTGACATTGGCGTTGACTTCACCCTCGTGATGGAGGCACCGGGGCCGTCGGGGTTGGGCAGGGCGGTTACTGCAGGCAGGAGACACAGCCCCCTCTGTCCCCATCCTGGTGACAGGGAACAGGACACTTGGCTGCGGGGCCAGTGCTGGGCAAGGTCCAGATTTAGGTGCACGGGATTTGCTGGTGTCCTGAAAATGTTCCTGGTTTGTGTGGGTTTTAAAAACAGAGGGGACACGTAAATCCCATTAAAGGGGTCTTTCCATTTAATCCTGGAATAAAGCTACCGTAGCTTCCCTGTCCCAAAGTGGAGCTGTCACGTGCAAACACAAGTTAGCTGTGTCAGGACTCTTCCGGGGCCCACTGAATTTTACTGTCTCTGTCTCAGACACCCGGAGTGCTCGGTGCTTGGAGTACCATGCTCAGTACTGACCCTCCAGTGCTTGGAAGCAGATTTAAAAATAGTTCTGAAATCTTCTGTTTATTTCTCTGATTTTTGGATCCAATTCTTCTAGATCAAAGATAAATAAAGTTTACAGCGAGACAGTGCTTGCCAAGAACACAAAGCCCAACCTTCCTCCCCAAAACTTGCACTTCCCACTCAGTTCATGCCCTTTTTCCCTGCGTTATCTCAGCTGAAATCCAGGACCGAAGCAGATGTTCCCGTTTTCCATGCCTTTTTCCCCAGTCAGCACCTTGCTGACCTCCTGCTCCCTCCTGTGAGGCTCCACCAAGTATTGCTTCCCCGAGGCTGCTGATGGTACTGCGAGATCCATAATTAGGCAAATTTTAAGAGCCTGATTCTGCTGACAGCCACAGGAGTGGGATGTTACATCCTTTTCTAAGCAGACATGCAAATAAGAGACAAATTCTATGGTCTCCATGTCATCTTTCCATTGAATACAACTCTCCTACACATTCTTTTCGTGGAGGTGTGAGTGTGGGAGTCCTGGGACCACAGGGCAGTGGTGCCACTGTCACACACCATGTGGCTTCTTCCAGAGAACACCCATGCCACTTGTTCATGGCACTTCCTAAGAGGTGACTTGGATTATCAGGAGCTGCCCTGCTGCAGTTTCTGAAACTCCCGTTGTAATTACAGCATGGAATATTGTATGGAATCAGGAGCTGCTTTGAGCAGTGCTTAGCCCCAAACTGCTGCTTCTCCAACCCCCACAGGGACCATCGGGTCACTCGGCCACACGTGCTGCCGATCATCCTTGGCACAGGCTCAGCACCAACTTCTGCCAAGGAAAAGATTTTTCCTCTACCAACAGGAAGGCAAATCCTTTGTCTGCCGTAGCTCACCAAGGCTGGATATTTGAGCCCTGTAACACGGGGGTTACACAGCCCAGGTAACAGGGATGGAGTAACTAAACATCCCACACCTGGGGGAAGACAGGATCCTGCACGTGTTTGTTGGATACCTTTATTGAACACAGCACACACACAGCCTGGCACCTCCTGCCAGACAATCTCCAGGTACAAGAAATGGCATTTTGTGGGTGCTTGCATCACGGAACATGCACCAACTCCCCCCAGGAACACCCTCAGACCTCCCAGCCCTCCTCCACAAACCATCAGCCCAATTAACAGTTACATTCTGCGTCATCAAGGAACTTGGGGTGGTGGAGAGGCAGAAAAGGCTGGCACTGCACTCCTGGGCAGCCCTACCACGCTCACATTAACCACAGGAGCTGCCTCCGTGCTCATATTTCCAGCTCCTCACTCAACCTCTCCTCCGCAGCACCTGAAGGAAGCAGAGCATAGCCCAGATTGAATTCCACCCACAGAGGTTTCTGTGGGGTGAAAGCTGAGACAGCTTTGTCCTGGCATTGTGCGGGGACCTGGCAGCAAACACGGGCTGTGCGGGTTCAGCATGGGGACAGAGCTTGGCAATTGCCTGATTTAATCCTTAAACAAAATGAGTAAACAAGCTTTGTTCATGCCTCTCTTGCTGCCCGAGTGGTTTCACACCTGTGGGACCCATCCTTGAGCCAGAACAGAATGAGAAGAGGCGGCTGCACCACACCAGAGGACACCTGGGAAGCACTGGGCTCACTCCAACCGCCTCCACCCCAGACATTCTGGCCCTTGGCATTAATGGAGAAGTGGGAAGACTTCAATGTGGCTTCTGCAAATGCATCTCAAGCACCCTGAGGTCTTTGAGGAGCTGCACATGTGCAGACAGAGGCTACCTGGGGTTCCACAAGGCACTGGACAAGGATCTTACCAGCTCCAAGAAGCCTTGGAACAAGACTGAGAGTCTCCTCTGGGCAATTAATCCATTAAGAGGAAAAAAAGTTCCATAATATATGGGAACCAACAGGCAATTTCCCCAATAGCAGAAAGGCAAGAGCTGATAGCAAGGGTCAATGACGACAAGTTATTTAGAGCAACCAAAATGCAACTGAATGTAGGGAGTACCAGGAAAAAAAACAGTATTAAAAAAAAAAAAATCAAAATTCAGGTAAAAGTGCTGCCTATGGAGAAAACAGGTGTGTTTCCAGCATCACACCTGCCCCATTCCTCCGGCGAGCCTGGTGCTCCTGGACCCAAACCAGCTGGCCTGTGTGGAATCTTGAACAACCCCAACTCAGCAGGGTGATACTGCTGCCAACATCTGCCTCCCAGCTTCAAAACCTTTCCCTAATAGGGAATCCTCTCTAAACTTCCCCAAACTGAGCTCATGGTTCACAATTTTGTGTTAAATGTGAAGGCATCCCTGGCACTGCTCTTACGCCAAGTTCTCTGGCCTTCGGTTTTAGAAAGCAGAGTGTAATTCCACATCCAAGAATTTCTTCTACACAACCTTCTGGAGGACATGGTGGTGTTGTGGAAGAGAGAAGAATCCCCACAACCCATGGGAGGTTTTCACAGCAGGACCCCAGGGTCACTGCCCTTTTTGCTGCAATCCCAGGGGGTGATTGCTGTGCTGGGGGTTTGGATTGGGAGCCAGTGTTGGTGGCACAGCCCTGCTGAAGGGCAGCGGGCACCAGGACACCACTTCCCTTTATTTAGCAGATCCCAAAGCCCCAGATCAGTGTGCTGAAGAGCTGGAAAGGTTCCTGCCTCAGCACAGGAAGCAAACTGTGCACTTCAAGGCCGACTGCACAACACAAAAACAGGGTAAGAGTTCTCCTCTATTCCCAGACAAAACCAGCATTATCCACAAATCCCAAATGCATTTCTTTTCCCTTTTCATTTTGGGAGAAGAGACCGGATTAAATTGTTTCCCCCATCTGGTGCACATTCACAGTACGTAAGAATGAGTTCAGTTTCCCATACATGTGTCAGATCACGACCTCAGGGAGAAAGAAGAATCTGCATCTCCAGAAGCCACATGCCAGTTCCTGCTGGCTCTGCCACGTACAGCACGAAACACCCAAACCAACCAGGATTCCATATAAGTTGTTCACAGGATATACATTCCAAAGGAACAAGTACAAATATTACAAAATGAACAGAATCACTTTTAAAATCCATGTATTTGTTTAACCGTTAAAAACAGACAGGTACAGAAAGAGGTGTCCAAACTAACACTTCCCTGCCACTCCAATTAGTGTTGCCTGCACGCTCTGGGAATGTTCTTGCAGAACCAAAGCTCTGAATATCTTTTCTGGCAAGGGCTGGAGACAACTGGCAGATGATTCCTGGCTGTGTGGAGGGCTGAGGCAGAGCCGCAGGCCCAGGGCAGCTCTTTCATGGTGTCTGGCTTAACGCAAAGGCATTGAGAGAAAAGGCTGGCTGGGGGTTATGTCAGAGAGCCAGAGAGAGAGAGAGCACGAGGGACACCACACCAAAGTTGGGGAATACTGGAAGTTCCTCTTTCCCTGCCACTGCAAGAGGGAAGTACAACAGATCTGTGGGTCCCAGAGTTAGGATAGAGTTTGGAATTAGCTTGGTCCCATGGATATCAACATCACTTGACAGACTCAGAGCTAAAAGCACGGCAGGAAGGCTAAGGGCAGCAGAACTCCGTGTGTTGCACACACACACTCTCTCTCCCTCTTTTCAGGCTGTCTGAGGCCCCAGCAAGGCCAGCTCAGGAGCTTTTCCCATCCACCATGTAATAGCGATACATTAAACCTAAGACCAGCGCTCCGACGATGGGGATCAGCCACGTCGACCAGAAACTACGGGGAGAGAAAAAGAAACAACAAACTGAAACGTACACACCACAGAAACCAGAAGAAAGCATCTAGTTAATAATCCATTCCCAATGTTCATCCCTTGTGACACATCCAGGGAACACCTGGGAGCTGGACCCACAGGTTGGCCCCCTAACCATGGCCACACTGTGCCCGTGCACAGGCTCTGCCAGCTCCCACAAGAGGCCCAAGAGTGGCCTCATGCCTTATAAAATAGCAGCTGGATGGCTGAAGTTTCCAGCTTGGCATGTCCACAGACCAGTGGAGGGGGGGAGTTGTTGTTGGTTTGGTTTTATTTTCCTTAAATAAGTCAAGCTGTAATTTGTGTTGTACAAACAACACAGTTGACTCAAGGATGGCAACGGCTACAGCTGTGCCCCAGTAAATCTGCCTTGCTCAGACTGCAGAGGCCACAGGCTCACCCTCAGCAGCCTCCTGAGCAAAATCTCCTGCACGAGCTGCAGGAGACCAGGGCTCTGTGCTGGTTTTAAGGATTTTCAACTAGAGTGGGCTGATCATGGTAAAACCCTCCAAAAAGCCACCCCTCAGTGTGTTGTGCCACCCCTCAGCCCACATAACCCTTGTGGTTACAGGGATGCAGCCACTGCTGTGCAACAGCAGCACCTGGGGCAGAGAACCCCAAACACTGGGGTGCTGGTTCTGCCCAGCACAGGGCAGAGCTGGGCTCATGTCCAGCAAGGGAGGTGCACACTCTGGCACTTGCTCTGGACTATCTGCTTGCCAGAAGGACACTGCAGTCTATCCCCGGGGATTTTCCTGCCCTGTGGAGTTAATATGCAGCTCTACAGAGCCCCAACCCCTCCATTTCTCACTCTTATTTTCAGGAGATACTATACCTTGTTTGGCCTGAGGATGTCCTACTTGGCTTCTGGAGGAGGAAAGAGGGAGTTAGCAGGGGAACAAAGAAATATTAAATGTGTGCTAATAAGACAAGCCTGAACGTGTGTACAAATAACTCTCCTCTCCCAAACAGCCCCTGTCACCAGTGTGGATGTTTCTGGGGATGTTTGCTGTCATCTCCATGTTCTTTCCATCAATCCAATCTGTCCCACCCAGTCACCAACTTCATGCTGGAACTTGCACCCCACTCAAAATAAGGCCTTGCTTATTACATCACAGTTTTGGGGTGGTTTTGTGCTTCCCCCTTATTTATTTGTACACTACTGGTTCTTTCTCTTGCTGCAATCTTTAAATTACAATGGAACTTCCTTTTAGAACAGATGATGCCCTCTGGAGAGAGCCCTCAGCAGTGCATAATGTGCTGGACTTATTGATCAGAAGAGAAAAACATTTGAATGAAGTATTTAACTCAGATCCAAGGGAGCTGCTCTGCTCATCACTGATTCCTGTGCACATTTGCAGCATGTGATTCTGTTTATGAATCGGAGCTGAATCAAACAATAAATTTTAAGCTGAATATATACATAACCACACAGCTCCATGTCATAACTAAGCCTAGGCTTTACCCAGCCTTGATTTCCATGCTGACAGTTCCCTTCTGGACTCCTGCTGCTCTGCAAGTGCTCAGAGGAGAATCTCCTGAAAGCCTTATTGAAGGCAGAGCTGTGCCCTGCCCAGGCCTCCCAGCCCAGCCAGCTGCGAGGCACATGTTTACCTCCCAGCTGGGATTCTATTTATTGCCTTTTCCCCCTCCCCATCCCTTCCCAAGGCATTTTTGCAACACTCTGCCCTGTTCTAGTCCAGGAGTACCTGAGTGTTAAGCAACACCACTGATCCCTGAGGCAGTTAACAGAGAATTCCTGTTTGCCAGTTGGCCCCTGGCTGTGTGCTGTCTCCTGGCTCCAAGGGAACAACAAGGAAACCAATTCCGTGGTCAGGACACAGCCAGAAATGCAAAAAATGGTCTGTGGCTCAAGGTGTGGAAAAAACATCGCTGCTGCCAGCAGAGAAAGAGCACAAAAACTCACTTCCAATTTCCCACTGAGGTGCCCACTGAGCTTCAGAACAAAAACAAAGGTAGAATTTGCTTGGGAAATTTATTCATGTGTAGTTTGCGTAAACATAAAGCCACAAGCTCCACAGGAAAAAAAAGAGGGGGGGAAAAAAGCCTCCAAAAGACATGTGACATTAAATAAAAGCAGAAAACTGAAATGCTGAGAGCTTACCTTAGAACCTTCCTTTTCACGATCGTTCTGTCAGGGGGAAAAAAGAACAGAGGTAAGTGCTGACTTCAAAGGAAGGCTGCAGCCTTTATGAGGGAATTGTTCTGTACAAAGGTAATTGCCTGGGCTCAGTTTTCAAAGGAGCCCTTCCTTTGGCACCCAAAGGCAGGCAGGAAGGTGGTGTTTGTGCCCCTGGGAACTCTCACCCTCCTGAGCTCAGAATTACAAGGCAAAGGTGGATTATGCTTCCACCAGCTACAGAGGGAACCCACGAATTCAGCTTAAATGCCCTGATTTAAATGAAGCGAGAAATCTGTCCTGAGTGGTGGAAGGAGAAGACTAATTTAGTTCAGCTTCCCCAGCAGAAACCCTGGGCAGCACAGGGACTGCCTAAACCCCTCCACTTCTAATTTATTTACAAGACACCCCTTGGTGTCCTTCTTTGGGGGTCACACGGGGCACTCACCGGGTGGACCTCTCCGATGTAGTACTGCTTCAGCATTTCCCTGGCATCTGTGGAATGCCCCACATCTTCAAAGCTCTCAGTGGCATCTCTGCCAGCTTGCTCAAGCAACACCTCTTCTCCACCTGGGTGCTGGAAGAGAAGAGTCCAGGTGAGCCAAGGGCTGGTTGCAGAAAGGCACTGAGGGTGTCATCAGCCTTCCTCCCAACCTGCACAGCCTCAACCAACACCATCAATAAATCTGCCAGAGGGTCAATTGTCCAACCTCTCCTCAGGAATTCACAGACACCAGGAGGAAGGGATATTTTACTTCTTCAGGTACTACAAAAATGATGTTTGGCTGACTCTGCACACGGATGTGCAGTACTGAACTTGATCCTGTGTGCAACCACCAGTGACACGGGGGGAGGAAATCATGAAGTCTCACAAAAATGATACTGTTTAATATCACACACTGACTTCAGAGACCCAGAGCTACAACGGCCAAATCCCCAGGGAGCTCCAGAGTGACAGTGCCCCTGCTGTGGGTGGCAGCCAGTCAGTGGCTGACTGTCAGATGGGGGGGACTGACACAAAGCCCAGGTGTGGTGCTGTTGTCTGTGGTGGGCTGGGCTCTGTCCACTGTTGATGCCACAATTCCAGGACCAGCCTGGCAATGAAAAGCACTGGCCACAGACCTAGCAAAGGACAATCCCCTTACAGCCTGAGCGTGAAGCACCAGCTAATCCAGTTACACCAATGAAGTGGTCACACATCCCAGGGCACGCACAGGGACTAACCCAGTTTTCCAGGGCTTCAGGCAGCCAGCCCTGAACTGGAGAAGAGAGGCTGGGCTACATTTCAGATCAAAGGACCAACACACCTGCTGCTCTCTGTCATATCCTTCTCCTTCCCACAGACACAGAGCAGTTGCCATCCCCCCTCTTCCTTCAGTTTGTCTGCTTTTCCTGCCAGAAGTCTGAATATTGCCAGACTTCACAATGGAAGTGATGGACTTCCAAACACAGGATGGACACAAACCAGCCCCATTGTTTGCTCCTGTGGGTTGCTGCAGCCAATCTTGCAATCCTCGAATGAGGATTTATTTGGAATAAATCCCTTTATTGTCCAGGTATGTGACTAAACCAACACGGAGCTTTCTCAGGAGCCACAAAGGGCAGAGTGGAGGTTTGTTAGCAGGCTGGCTGAGCTGGGGCACCAGGAGAGGCTCCGTGGCTCATTCCGTGTCTGGCTGCAGTTCTTCTGCTGCCCTTTCTCCCACACCAACCCTCAGGCTCGCTCCATCCCAGGAGTCAGATCAGGGACTGCTGGATGTTGTCTGTTCACACTGCTCAGAACTGTCCAATTTCCAGCTATGATCCACTGAAAAGCTGCCCATTTATCTAAGCTTTCTAGAAGAACTCCTTAGGGTTGCCTCACCAGAAATCTCATATTTCAGACAGAGAAATACCTGAATTTTAAGCAGACAATCTTCCTTTCCTAATAATTCACCCTAGAAGGATAGACAAAACCCTGCAGCAACAGGGAACGTGCAGGGGATCTTTCAGTGACATCCAGTCTCTCCACAAGCAAGAGACAAGAGGATAAAATTCAAGAGAGGAGGATAACAGTAAAGTTCACTCTTCTTTACATCTCTGGCTCTAAAGCCTTTCTATGCACTTGCTAAATCCACAATTATTTATTCCTGCACATCTGTCTTTCACTGCTATCTCCAAGCCTAAAAGAAAAAGACCTTGAAAATATTTTGGCATCTCCTGTTTCTGAAGGGCTCTGTCCTCCAGACAGCACTGCTGCAGCCAGACAATTCCTACCTTGTCCTACCCCAACAAACGTAAACCCAGACTGTTTGTACAGGAAGTCATTGACTCTGCCACAAAACTGCCCAAATCTGCAGCTCAGCTGCTGCAGGAAAACATGGAAATAGTGCTGCAAACTACGGAGGGAGGAAAACAACTTCTAGGGAAAACAATGGCTGCAAAATGTCAGTCTCTGACAAGAAACAGCCAACAGCAAACCAGAAGGAGAGAGGTGACAGAAAAATGGGTCCTCTGTGTCACTGCACCTTCAGCACACAGTAACAGTGACTTGGAACTAAGGGCACATCCCAAACTTCCACAGGGAGACCCTGGAGTCCCCTCCCCACAAACTCCAAGGACCTGTCTGCAAATGTCTGCCTGGGAGCTGCTGGTACAGACCTGCTGCAGACACAAAGGAGCTCAGCAGCAACACTAAGCTCCAGGACTAATTAGATCACTGTGTCAGGTAAGAGATAAGATCACCAGGCTGAGGAGGGCTGAAACTTTCATTCCTGGTGCCCAGAGTTCAAGAAATAAACCAAGAGAGAGAAGAGTATTCCTGTGCACCATCCAAGCCAGAACCAAGGACGAGCAGTCACCTGGACGAATGATCCACACATCCTGCACTGCACTGGTTGTAGGGCATGGAACAGGTTTTCCAAAAACACCTCTGCAAAGCTAGAACATCTCAGCATGAAGAAATTCAGATGCCTGGTGCTCCTCCTTCTCTTGAAGAACACTATACCTGAAACCAACTGAGCGATTTGGGTCAGTGGTGTCACAACCCAGGCTCCTTCCACTTGGAAACTGGAAATGGACTCCTGCTCACACTTATCACGAGGATCAGGAACAGCAGCACTGAGATATGGAGTTGTGGGGGCTGCTGTGGCTTGTGGGCTCACATAGCAGACACAAAAGCTTCCTGGAGAAACGTGGAGCTCCAGACTCTCCTAGTCATGTGTGAAAATGGAGAGAAACTCTATCCCTCCAGCAGAACTGTAAATAAGTCTCTTACAGATTGTGCACAAGTTAAAAGCTCAGATTTTGATGCTGCTGTGGTGAAGTGTGAGCCTGGCAGACCCCAGGGCACTTGCAGGAGGTACAGCTGCCTCCCTTCAGCCCCGTTCACCCTGAGCACACAGCCCCTCCTGCTCCAGACACAGCCTGCACGTGCTTATCTAGACCACTGCAGCCAGGAGTAATAACAGCTATCCTGGCGTGGTCCAGTTACCCAGATTTGGGAGAAAATAGATCACCACAAGGCTCACTTAGATTTTAAAATAATCCCATTTCATTTCAGGCACTCACAGGAGTAATAACAGGTATCCTGGCGTGGTCCAGTTACCCAGATTTGGGAGAAAATAGATC
Source organism: Acrocephalus scirpaceus scirpaceus (assembly GCA_910950805.1). Taxonomy (NCBI): domain Eukaryota; kingdom Metazoa; phylum Chordata; class Aves; order Passeriformes; family Sylviidae; genus Acrocephalus; species Acrocephalus scirpaceus. Next base: position 922,733 of record OU383783.1, read on the forward strand.
ACCACAAGGCTCACTTACATTTTAAAATAATCCCATTTCATTTCAGGCACTCACAGGCTCTCTGAAGCACAGGAGATTGCACCTCCCAGAAACAGCTGCAACACTTCAGTTGCTGTCTTTGCACATCTCCTGGATTTGGTTTGTGTTCTTATAATTCAGTAAATTTTGTTATGTGATATATGTCTTGTTACTCCTCTTACACATAATGTGAATTGGAAACTTAAACTGGTCTGCACTTCCAGCAGCACACGGATTTTGGGCTGGCTGACCTGCAGTGCATAATTTGCAGGAACAGTGAAGCCAAATTCAGCCTTTCAGCAGTGACTTCTTCAGGATTGCACAATCCCACCCACAGAACGTGCCAGCAGTCTCAGCAATCCCAGCCAAACCATCTGTGAGCAAAGGCCAGGAAAGGCACCCAGCAGAACGTGCTCCAGTGAGCACACAGGGCTGGGGGCACACGGGACAGGACACCCCGAGTGCTGCACCCTGCACAGCTCTGCAGCTCCCAGACAGCTGCAGCTTCCCAACCAGACCTGCACTCCTGGTTCCCATCACTGCACGTCGTTCCCTGGCACTCCAGATATAAAGAGGATTTTTGCCAATAAATTAGGCCTTGATCTACAGTTCCCCCGTGCCAGCAAGGGGTGTGCACAGCACAGGCTTGTGTCAGCTATGCTGGCACAGCTCAACAGTGCCCTTATTCTTCTCCTCCCTCGTCCAAGTAGGTCTTTTTATGTCAGAAAAACACAAATGAGAAAAAGGGCCTGGAAAGACAGAGTGAAATATCATCTCAGGGTGAAACACCATCTCAAGGTGACACTCAGGCACTGCTAAACCTGGCTTGCTGGAGGGACTGAAGTGTTTTTCTGGGCTCACTTATAATTCCAAAGGTGTCCCAGGGAGCAGGTCCCAGACTGCATCTGACAGAGAACATCGAGGTGAACACCCAACCTCCCTGCAGAGTCCACGCTCTGAATCACAGCACAAAGTGTAAGACAAGAGTCACAGCTCCTGCAACTGCTGTCCCAACCTCCAGCTCATTCTGGCTCTTCCTAAACCCTAACCCAGCATTTTCTTATTCAGAAACCAGCTGTGAACTGCTTTTCCAAGTTGTTGCCTTGTCTTCCCCTGCATCTAATTAGCCTTTGTGCACCCACAACTCCCTCCCACCAAACTGCCTTGCTTCCACCTCACATCTCATCCCACCAAATTCCCTGCCTGGAGGAGAGGAGGCTCAGGGGGGACCCTCTGCCTCTCCACAGCTCCCTAACAGGAGGGGGCAGCCGGGGGGGTCGGGCTCTGCTCCCAGGGAACAGGGACAGACAAAAGGAAACAGCTTCAAGCTGTGCCAGGAGAGGCTCAGGTTGGACAGCAGCAGGAATTTTGTCACGGACAGGGTTGTTCATTGGAAGGGGCTGCCCAGGGAGGTTCAGAGTCCCCATCCCTGGAGGTGTCCCAGGAAGGTCTGGATGTGGCACTCAGTGCTCCAGGCTGGGGACAAGGTGGGGACTGGGCACAGCTTGGACTCCATGGTCTGGGAGGGATTTTCCAGCCTGGACAATTCTGTGATTCAGTCATTTTCTGGATCCAAAGATGAAACCAGATTGTGTCCAACTTTATAAATAAACACTGACAGCTGCAGAGCAAGGCACAACGTCCAGGTGCCAGGTGATCACTTCCTCCTGCCTGATGCACCTCTACCCTCACCATGGCAGCTCTGTCACTGCACAGCACACAGGCTTCCACCACGTGGGCCTGGAGGGAAACCAGAGCTGAATTCAGAGCAGCAGATCCAACAAGCTGGAACACGTGAATTTCAATGAAGTGTCTTCTTTGGAGCTGGTTCAGCCCAACCTTTGTACATTGCCCTGCAAATGCCACCAAGTCTTTGCTGATATTTTAAGCTGGGATAAACCCCTCTGAAAAGTTCATAGAACCACAGAATCACACAATATCTTGAGTTTGAAGGGACCCACAGGGATCATTGAGTCCAACCCCTGACTCTGCACAGACACCCCAACAATCCCACCCTGGGCATCCCTGGCAGTGCTGTCCAAACTCTCCTGTAGCTCTGGCAGCCTCAGGGCCGTTCCAATTCCCTGGGGAGCCTGGGCAGTGCCCAGCACCCTCAGGGGGAAGAACCTTTCCTGATATCCAAGCTAAACCTGCCCTGGTACAACTTCACGCCATTCCTTCGGGCGTTACTATTTTGTTACTGTTTATTCCCACTCCATTTCCAGCTCTCAACAGTTAGGACACCACTCCCAACCTTCTCAAAATCAGAAGACAAAAGCAGTGAGTCTTGAAGGAATTTTTATCCCCACAGCCAAGGTTGGCAGAAGCTGCACTGTTTGCAAACCCCAGGTGCGTGGTCCCCTCAGGGCAGGCAGCAGAGGTGGCTGCGGTATCACTGTCACCTCCGAGTCCTGGGGTGCCCCTGCACACTTCACATTGAAATTCCGAAGTGCCCCTCGTTCACCCTTCAAGATGCGCACTGAGGTGTGTGAGTGAAGGGAACCTGCACCTCCCCGGGACCTGCCTGAACAGATTTCCTGGGAAACCTGGAATTGCCTCAGAGGAGAGCCCAGCACAACCCCTGCCTCCGGCTGGCCGCGGCCACCGTGTCCCGCCACCCCGCCCATCCCCTGGAGGTGGGACACCGGGCATGAGGCTCCTCAGAGACCGCACAGCCCGGCCCGGGGAGCTGCCCCGGGGACACCGGGACCTCCCAAACCCCGGCGGGGCCTGCTCGCCCCCTCCTCTTGCACCCGGCCCCGGCATCTCTGTCCCCACGGCCGCCCCTGACCCCTGAGGGCGCTCCCCGCCCCTCCCGGCCTCACGGGACCCCCCAGCCCCTCCCCGCTCCGCTCAGCCCCGGGGGCCGGGCCGGGCAGCCCCCACCCCAGGCCTCACCTCCTCCAGGAACCGAGTGACATCGTAGACGCGCCCGTGGATCACCAGCCAGGCCTCACGGTTGGAGTTCCGCTTCGCCACCTCCTCCAGGGTGAACACGGGCGCGGGCCCGTCCCCCGCCGCCGTCGCGGCCTCTCCGCGCCGCCCGCCCTCCATGCTGCCCGGCGCGGCTCCGCGGAACGCGCAGCCTGACCCGCGCCGGCCGCCGTAGCAATGGCAACGCCCCCCGCCGTTCCCCTTGTGCCCGGGGACCAATAGAGGGCAAGTCCGAGGGGGGCGCTGCCAGGACAGCCAATGGGAGTGCGCGGCGGCGGGCGTGGGCCAATGGTGAGCGGCCGGGGCGAAAGGCGGGAAACGGCGCGTGAGCCTCGCCTCTGAGGCGGTACCGGGAGCGGATCCCGCAGCCCCGGGCCCCCCTCAGCCCCGGGCCTTCCCTCAGCCCCGGGCCTTCCCTCAGCCCTGGGCCCCCCTCAGCCCCGAGCCCCCCTCAGCCCCGGGCCCCCCTCAGCCCCGGGCCCTTCTCAGCCCCGGGCCTTACCTCAGCCCCGGGCCCCCCTCAGCCCCGGGCCCCCCTCAGCCCCGGACCCCCCTCAGACCCGGACCCCCCTCAGACCCGGACCCCCCTCAGCCCCGGGCCTTCCCTCAGCCCCGGGCCTTCCCTCAGCCCTGGATCCCCCTCAGCCCCGGACCCCCCTCAGCCCCGGGCCCTCCTCAGCCCTGGACCCCTCAGTCCCTGCTCCCTTCAGCCCCCATTCCCCCAGTACTGTCTCCGAGCTGCCCTGCTACCCCCATGCACCGTAGAGCACGGTGCCCATCAGCAGCCTGCCTTCAGCTTTTCCACTCTTCCTTTTGGTTCTTCCTGCGTGTAGATAAAATAGATGTGATCCCAGAGCCCTTTGACCGAGCCGGTGGTGGTCCAGCACATCCCCAGGTCCTGCCTGTTCCCAGGTTCCAAAGCAAAGTTCCCATTCAGGCCTGACGAGAAGCACCGGGGAATTCTCCCTCCAGCAGGGTCAGAGGCTGTTCAGAAGCTCAGGGACCCGAGTAACTCATGAACCTGATGGTTTCCCTTTATGAACTGGCATTTGTGGAATTTATTTCCTTGCACTTGCAGCACAGGTACCAGGCTGGGCAGGGGATGTTTGTTTAATAACTGCTGAGGGGGCAGAAATGCCGTGTTGTCAGTGCTAAACTGTGACCAGCACTGGCTAAAGGTTAAAGGTGTGTGCAGGAGAGTCCAGCAGGCTCACGGCTGGGCAGGTCACAAACCCCCCTGGATCCTAAAGGCAGCTCAAGTGACGTTCTCTATTTTTGTTCCATACATTCACCTACCCAGACCCTGGGATGTTAAAGGCTCAGCCTGTTCTGGAACCTCTCCACAGTCACCTAATCAATATTAAATATTGAGCTGCTGCTTCTTTTGATCCTTTCTGTCTACCTTTTCCCAGTCATCAGGGCTGTTTCCCATTCTGTGTGTAACCCAGGATCCTCAGACATGGAAGTGTTTCCAGCTCCTTGTTGTGCCCAGCTCCTGGCACCTTTCCAAACCAATGTCTTTCCTTCCAGATCCTCCCCTGCCCAACCCAGTTCCAACAGGAAGAGTTACCTTTGCTCAGATTGGTTCAGAATTTCTGTAATCTACTTGATGTGTTTCTTAATAAATGCCTTTGTGCTTCCTTCTCTCCATCCCTCAGGCTGGAGGGTTTCTCTGTGGATTTTCAAAGGAATCTCATGACCCTTCTCCACATTTCCCTTGTTTCATTGCTCCCTGGTTTTCTGTGGCTCTTCAGTGCCTTTCTAAGGCCAGAATGGTCTTGGAAGGGACCTTAGAGCTCCCCCAGTGCCACCCCCTGCCATGGGCAGGGACACCTTCCACTGTCCCAGGCTGCTCCAAGCCCTGTCCAGCCTGGCCTGGGACACTTCCAAGGATCCAGGGGCAGCCACAGCTGCTCTGGAAGATCTTGTCCTGTCTGATGCTCCAGCACAGCGAGAGCAGAGCCTGGTGACCAGGACCTGGTGGTTTTCCTGTTCTGTTTCCTGCTGTAACTCCTCCAGAAGGATGTGACAGGCACGAGACCACGGCAACATGCAGATCCTGTTCCCTGGAATATTTTCTTTCATCTGTAATCACTTCATCAAAAGCCATAAATCAGTGAGGGGAGGCTCAAATGCACAAGCACGGCTGCAATTTGTGCCTTCCTGCCCAGTGTTTTGTTTGGCACATGGAACTCCAAAGCTTTTCCTGAAAAATTGATGATGACACCACAGGAGGACTCAGTGAAACTGGATAGTGGGGCCACTGGCATTCCTGGTCCTGCTTCCATCATCCCTGCATCCTCTTTGTTTATTGGAGACGATTCAGGGAGCAAAGCAGTGGGTTTATTTTTGTATTTACTCTGGGATCCACAGTGCCAGGCTTGTTTTCCAATCCTGGGTGCTGTTAACACGCTGTTGGCTAAGGCAGACCCTGAAGGGGTGCAGGAGGGAAGCCTGGATTGGGGTGCCAGTGCTGTGCCCTCCCCAGCTCCAGAATCTTGTCAGGAATTGCCACCTTCTCCTGCTCTGCTGGGGGCATCACTGCTCTTGTGACATCTGTCATGTCACCACGCTGTCCCAACCCTCCCAGGAGCTGCAGAGGCCCTGTGGATCTCATGGGAATCAAATCTGTGTGATAGGATGGGAGGTGATCTCCTGAACATCCAGAGGGGTGACACCTTCAGCAGGAGGGCATTGGAGGAGGAGATGGCTGCCCAGAGGGACACAGACAGGAGGCAGTAAAGGAGGCTCAGGGAGTTTTCCTAAGTGAAACCTGGCTTGGAGAAGACAGGTAGCTCTCCAGTGGCTTTGTCCTGGTGTCTCACAGAGGAATCTTGCTTTGCTTCCCTTGGGAGAGGACTCCAGGACTCTCTTCCCTGACCTTTGTGCAAAAGTGAATGAAATTACTTAAAATTCTAAAATTTGTGCAGGACCAACAGGATCTGCTGAAGTGGCTGGCACATGTAGTTGGAGCCATGTGGATCATAGGGGCAGAAATTACCCAGCTCCCTGAAAACCATGGAATTTTCTGGCCAGGAGAGCAAAGGCTGAAGCGCTTTCAGCTCCCATCTGAAGTGTCTGAAGGGCTGTGAGTGTGACTGGTCTCACGCTGTCACTGGGGCTGATCGGCCTCTCCCTGGATTGAGGGGACACAGCTGAAATTCCAGGCTCCCACCCTGGCACCTCCTCCTGCATCCTGTGACAGAGAGAGAGCAAAACCACTTAGCCCATGAATATTCCACGTGGAAAAGCGTTTGACCCAGAGCATGTCACCTCCCCTCAGCCCGGGAAGCAGCTGTGGGTCGGTATCGCTCCTCGCATCCTTCCGAGCACCCTGCCCGGCATTCCAAGCGTGGCTGTGCCGTGTCCCGCTCCCACCCTGCTCCCCGGGGCAGCCCCCCGGCCCCGGGTGACTCTTCTGCCTCACACAGATTATTGTTATCTTCCTTTGTTTGCCAATAAAAATCCCTCCCAGTTTTTCTGTTTTCCGTCTGACACACGGATTTTTCCCATGTGTGTTTCCTCCTCCCCTGGCCTGGGGCAGAGGGAAGGGAGGATCCCAGATCAGCTCACGCCAGAGGAATTTTCACGTGCTTTTCCATCTCAGGTGAGAGAGCCCCCAGGACAGTGTTGGGAATGTTCCCTGGGCCGGGGAGACACTGTCCAAGCAGGACACCCCAGAGAGGCAGAGAACCACCCATGATCCTGAGGGATCTGCTTGCCAGTGCCTTCGCCTCCAGGCACCAGTTCTGCTTGGGAATTAGCGGGATCACTGGGAAGACAGGACTTCAATCTATACCCCAAAATCCTGCCCAGGGCGCCTGGTTTGCTGTTCCAGGTGAGAGGGATGTGGCTGGAGCACAGAGCACAGCAGCGTGGGGGTTGTTTGGAAGACCAGAATAAAGGCCAAATCCTGTGCCTGCGCTGGCAGGGTGGCACTGCCAGGTTTGAGTGACAGGAGTTTAACACACTTAGGCTTGCTCAGGTGAGACACCCGCTCGGGGGTCTCAGCACTTACAGGTGGGCGTTTCCCTGCTGTCGGTCCCGTCGGACGGGCAGCGGGCCGATCCCGAGCCCCCAGAGACCCGGCTGTGTCCCTGCCTGCACCGTTTAGGTGCCCGCCGCCCCGTCCCGCCGGTGCCCCGCAATTTCCCTCCCGTCCGCCAGAGGGCGACCAACCCTTACCGGAGGTTTGGCACGATGCACGCCGGGAGTTGTAGGCGCGGCGGTGCTGGCGCGATGCACGCCGGGAGTTGTAGGCGAGGAGGTCCTTTGTTAATTCCGCGCGCCAAAGAGCCCGCGGTGCCGCCCTGGTGGCGCAACTTCCGGCGGGTTTGGTCTCGGCGGGATGGCGGGGCGGCGGGCTGCGCGGCAGGAGCGGGACCCGGACCCCGAGCCCGAGCCCGATCCCGAGTGGGCCGGGATGGCGGGGCTCCCTGAGAAGACCGTGAACGGCTGCGTCCTGCAGTTCTATTTCCACCGGGCCATAGAGGCCTATCGCTCCGGGCGCAACCGTGATTTCCGCCAGTTCCGCGACATCATGCAAGGTGCGCGGGGCTGGGGGCGGCCCGGGCCGGGACAGCGAGACTCCCGGACCGGGCTGCACCGGCCTGACCCGCCGTTTGTCCCACAGCGCTGCTCGTGCGGCCCCTGGACAGGGAGCCGGAGATGGCCCAGATGCTCCGGATAATGCAGCTGCTGTCGCGGGTCGAGGAGGGCGAGAACCTCGGTAGGTGTCCAGCCCTTCCCGCGAGCTCTGGGGAGCCCCGGTACCGCTTGCAGCCCGCTCCCGCCTCCTCCCTGTCCTGTGTCCGCGTCCCTGGAGCTCCCGGAGCTTTGTCCCCGCACAGAGCGGGGCTCTGGGCTGGGGCTGTGCGGGTTTCCCTGCGGGTGAGGGGCAGCTGTTCGCATTTGTCTCGCTGGGGGGGCCAAGAGCAGCGTCCGCGGTGCTTCGGGGCTGGCGAGCTGGACAAACACATCAGCCTGGAGGCTCCTGCTTAGCCTCAGAGCTTCCAAAATACTCCCCATGGTCAGTGCTGGGCAGCTGGGAAGTTCTCAAGTGCTGCTTCCAGAATTTCCCATGGCCGTTGGGGGACAGGAATTGCAGTTCAGACACCTGGCAGTGCCTCAGCCTCTGGCTGTGGCCTTTGTAGTGCACCTGTGCAGGTGGATGGCTGCCACCTGTGCAGGTGAATAACCAGCTCTCTGTAGGGAAGCGCCGTGACCCCCCCCCAAAAGTATGGATGCCAATTCTTATAGATTGCACCTTCGACAAGGAGTCAGAGCTGACCCCACTGGAGTCGGCCCTGCTTGTGCTGGACTTCATCCATGAGGAATTCTCTGTGGCCGACAGGACGATGGAAGCTGTGCAGAAAATGGTGAAGGAAGCTGTAAGATGTTTTTCTTTCTCAGTAAATATGTTGTGCAGCTTTTGCCTTGGAAGGGCCCCGTGTGGATGATAGTGGGAGCTGCCTCACGTGCAGGATTTCCTCGTTATCTGCAACGAGGGAATGTGGGAGTTGGCACTGAGCTGTTCCCTGTGCCCTGCTCCAATCTGTCCTTGTTTTCCTCTGCAGGCTGTTGTTGTTTGTATCAGAAACAAGGAATTTGAGAAAGCTTTTGATATCGTCAAGAAGCACATGGGAAAGGAGCCCAGAAACCAAGTGAGTCTGTGTTGGAATGAAGTGGGAGCTGCTGGTGTGTCCAGCAGGGCTCTGATGTGTCCTGGGAGGTTTGGGGTGAGGAGGACAACATGGAAACAATCCTTCTGCAGTGCTGATCCCTCAGTGTTTCACGTTTGGATTGTCACTTTGGAGCCCCTTCTGTCGCTCACCTTTCCTCACACACCTTCATGGGCCTTCCAGCCATCACCATTTATCCCTTGGTGAGCCTCCAGCTCACCTCCAGAGCAGGTTCTGGGAGCAGCAGGAGTTCCCATTCCTGTTTTTGCAGGCAGTGTGGTGCTTGGGCACTGCAGGTAAGGAGAATTCCTGAAATAAGGTGGTTCTGCTGCCCCTTGGTTACTCTCCTGTTCCTCTGGCCTTATCTCAGTGTAAATTGGTTGTGCCTGGAGAATGCCAAGCAGGAAAGGCCCAGTCCTTGCCCACATCCTCGCTGTGGTGTCCCTGCCCAGACTGTTCTTACCTGATCCTATGAATCCCTCCTCTAGAAGAAGAGAAATGAGTGGCTGGCTGTCATCCGGGAGAAGAATCCCTCTCATCCAAAGGTCAAAAACTTCTCCTATGAGGATTTCCAGCAGAGCATCTTTGAGTTCCTGAAGGACTACGTGGACGACTCGGAGCCAGCGCTGCTGACGGTGCGTGTCCACCCCGGGGTCAGGTGCCTGGTAACAGCAGGTTAGACCTGGAACACCCAAAATTCAGTTCATTCCTTAGAGGTTGATATAGTCAAACACGTTTTTGTATCCATGAAACGCCTCTGGGAGGGGATAAAATGGAATGGGAATCATTTCTCTAACGGTGCTGTGCTTTTCTCTCTCCAAGTTACTGAAAAAGACTTTGAATTCGGAACATGCTGACAAGGGAAAATCCTCGCTGGGGCCTTCTGAGTTTGCAGATGGGCTGAACAAGCAGGCAGCAGCTCCAGGGACCTCCAGAGGGGTGGAGGCTCCAGCCAGAGCTCCAGAGGCCTCGGGAAGGGTGGAAGACCCAGCCAGACCTCCAGAGGTCTTGGGAAGGGTGGAAGACCCAGCCAGAGCTCCAGAGCTTGCAGGAGCAACAGAAGACCTGGAGGGAGCTGCCAGCCCTGCAGAAAGGGCAGATGGTCCCACAGCAGCTCCAGAGATTATGGAAGAAGCCGGTGGCCCTGCAGCAACTGTGGAACCTATGGAAGTTGTCACTGACCCAACAGCAACATCTGACGATTTATCAGCAGCATTTGACATCCTGAAGGGCACTCCAGAGCCTATGGAAATAGCTAAAGAACCAGCAGCAGCAGCCCCAGAAATCCCCAGAGTGTCCACCAGGGAATCACAAAGGTGGGCAGAGGAGTCTGTGGGTGCAGTGTGACTGCAAGTTCTCTTCCAAGGGCTAATCCTCTGTGTCCAGGCAGCTCCTAATTCCCCAAATGCCTGCCCAGGCCAGCCCAAAGGTGTTGGTGCAGGACTCTGGATCCCGGGAAAGGTGTTGAGGTGGTTTGGTTCAGCTGCTGACAGGAGGTGCTGTTGTGAGCAGGGAGGGGGCAGTGGCTGCTCTCGTGGAGCAGCGCTGGGAATAGCAGGAGGCAGTGCAGCATGAACATGTGCTCTGCACACCTGGGACACTGTGCCCTTTGGGAGAGAGTGCTGGAGGGTTGGGAATGGCCTCTGCCACAGATTTGCAGTGCAGGGCCAGGAGCTGGGGGTGCCAGAGGAGGGGAAGGCTGGATTTCGGGGCAGCAGAGCTCCCTCAGCCGTTTCCCTACAAGCCGCTTGGTTGTGTTTATTTTATAGGCAGCCCCCCGGAGCTGTAACCTCGTGTGGGATTTCTGTTCTGAGAGAAGCTTTCAAGATCCTGTTGGACTCCGGGGACTCGGACGCACTTTTCACCAAACTGGACGAAACAGACTTGCCTTCCCCCAAGCAACTGTCTCCTTCTGTATCCCACAGAACCAAGAGATGCAGAGAAACGGAGAATCAAGCTTCTGAGACCTCAGAGCCTCCTGAAATACCCCGTATCAAAAACTTGTTCAGCATAAGCAATCTGATCGTGGACTTGGACGGCTCGTCCAGCAAGTCGAGCGACTGCCCCGACTCTTCCCAGGAGCATGTGGTCTCTTCTGCTTCCAAACCTCCTCTGAAATTGCCAGATGAGCCCTTGTCTGCCCAGAATGAGAAGTATGAAGCCCCTCTCATGTGTTATTGTCTGCTCTGCCCCCAGTCTTGTCTTGCTGATGTTGGTAGCCTGAGCACCAAACCCTTGTCCTGTGTCCTAAGATGAGTGTTGGCCTTGCCCAATGGGCACAGCAAATCCTCTCTTGTCCATACATTTGGCTTTAAAATTAATTATGAGTTAATGGAGAGGAGAAAATGATCAGGTCCAGCTGATAGTGAGGTGCTACAGCAGGTCCTGGCAGGTGATTCCAGTACAAGTAAATCAAGTTTTTCACACTTCTCCCAGCTTTCAGCATCACTGGCCAGAGTCTGTAGGAGCATCCTGTGGAGTCTTGTAGGAGCATCCTTCTCTTGCTTCTCACCTCTTGAGAAATACAGTGTCCAGAGGCTGGCTCTGCTTGCTTGGTAGCCCTGCACCTGCTCCCCAAATAAACCTCCTGAGCCAGTAGCCAAAGTAAACCCTCACCTAATTTCAGGTCCCTCCAAGGAAGGTGGAACAGCTCCTGTGGCACGGAGGAGAAGGACAGCTGGAGTGATGAGGATGAGCTCTTTGCAAATGCAGGTGTGAAAATTCCCCTGGCAGGGGTTACCTGTGCTAATCCTGGCATGGGGGCACTCACAGGGGTCTTGCTGCTGCCTGGGTGACTGAATTTTGAAACCAGAAATCCTGTGGAAAGGCTGGGATAAAGGAACTGGGGTGTATTGCCTGTCACAGGGTGCTCTGATTGCACAGCTCAGCAGTTAAGCCCAAGGCAGCCTCTCAAGGAGGTCTGTACCTCCCAAATTATGGGAAATGTAACTCTCTCCCTTGTTTTCCAGCATCACTTGAGAAAGGCAACGTCTCCAAGATCTCCAGCTCCAAGAAACAGGTATGTGGTGCCTTAGGTGCTTCCAGCAGGGCCTGCAGTGGGGCAGTGTCCCTACAGCCTCCTGGTAAAACAGGCTGGAGCTGTGCCTGTCCTGCCTGCACTGCGAATGTGCCTCAGGTCCCTTTGTCTTGATGGCTCAGAGCCAGGTTTGCTGAATTCCCCTCATGGGAGAGGTTCAGAGTCTTGTTCAGGTGAGGGACACGTGTCAGCTGTTACCCAGGAACAGGTCCCACGTTGGTGCCACCAGAACTCTCCTCCTGACCTGTAGGAAGGCAGCTGCTGCATTGTTGTGTGTAGCTGCCAGGGCCTTTCTGCCTTCTCTGCTGTTCCTGGCACGGGTGGTGAGGGAAGCAATGAGGGAAGGAACATGCCAGGAAGGAGTTGGCAGCAGGCTCTCTGCCATGCAGCTCCTCCCTGCAGCTGCTTCCTTGCTCTTTGCAGAAATGGACCGTGCAGGAGAGCGAGTGGATCAAGGAAGGGGTGAAGAAGTACGGGGAAGGGAGGTGGAAAGCCATCTGCCTGAAGTACCCCTTCCAGAACCGCACGGCAGTGATGATCAAGGATCGCTGGCGGACCATGAAGAAACTGGGAATGCTCTGAAGTTGGGAGCCTTTCTTTTTTTTGGTTTTTTTGAGCCTCAGTTTGTTTTTTGAAGCTGGACCAGAGTCTGTGCCAGTGTGGGAAGTCCCTCTGACACCAAAACCATGACTGACAGGAACCCCGTTTTCTAGCTGTGGATCAGTGTGCTGCAGGTGGCAGGGGCTGTGCCTCCAAACAGGAATTTAGAACCACCTGGATTGAGACTTCCTTGTCTACCTGACCACTGCAGCTGCTGGAATGAATCTCAGCTGTTTGCTCAGGTGTAATCAGCAGGATGATCTCATAGGTGACTATTTTTTTTTGTGCTTTAGTTGTCTTTTCTCTGAATCACTTGTTTCATGTTTGCCACCACTCTCTTGTGGAACAGAGGCAGCACTGAGTCCCAGAGCTTTTGTGGGGAAGAGATCCAGGCAAGAGGATCTGTTAGGAATTTTTTTTTTCACCATTCATTTCTGTTTTGTAAATGACTAATCTGTGAGGAGAAATTCCTCCCTTCCAGCACTGAGGCTTTAAAAAGCTAAAGTTAGTTTGTGTTTCAGTACTTGCATTTTCTCTGAATCACTTGTTTCATGTTTGCCACCACTCTCTTGTGGAACAGAGGCAGCACTGAGTCCCAGAGCTTTTGTGGGGAAGAGATCCAGGCAAGAGGATCTGTTAGGAATTTTTTTTTTCACCATTCATTTCTGTTTTGTAAATGACTAATCTGTGAGGAGAAATTCCTCCCTTCCAGCACTGAGGCTTTAAAAAGCTAAAATTAGTTTGTGTTTCAGTACTTGGAACTGTTTGCTTCCATGGTGAAAATTCCATTTCTGTCTGACTTTGGTCATGTTTTCTTTGCCCTTTTCCTGGTACTACCCTCGCTGTGTGTGAGGTCCAAGGCTGCCACGTGTTCCTGCCTTCAAGTGCCAAAGTTGGAACAGTCATTTGTAAAATAAAGTTCTTTTGTTGTTTAATACCTAGAGCTGTCAAAGTGTGAATTTCTACCTTGTGGGTGTAAATGCAGCAGAGGGGAATGCAGGGCTTTCCCTTCCCCTCTAGGAGTGTTGGGCCAGGAGCAGCACTGCCCTGGAGGTGACATGCTGGTGTAAATGGGAAACAGGAGTTTCTGGATTAGATTCCTGTGGAAAAAGTTTAAGGGTGCTATAGCAGCACTTTCTGACCTTAGTTTCTACATTTCTCTTGGCTGCCTTCCAGCAAAGCCAGGGCTGGGAGAAGTCTTGTCTAGGAACAGCTGCTTCCCTCTCTGTCCTTCAGCTGCAGGTGCTGCACTGCGTGTCTCTTGTCCCCTGGCTGTGGCCATGCATTTTCCTCCCTTTCTGTAAATCCTTGCCCTGGAGAGCCCTGGGCAGCAGGAGCACCAGGTCAGAGATGTAGGCCACTGCTGGCCAGTGACAGGCAATGCCAGTTAGTGGTGCCTGTGGGCAGCTGTGTCCCACTCTTGCCTTCTCCCTGGCAGGCTCCTGCCCTGGCAGCACAGGGTGTCAGAGCTCCAGCTCCGCACCAGGATCACCTTGGGCACAGCCCTGGTGCTGCGGAGCAGTTAATGATTTACCCCCTGCACCTCATCCCGCGCTGCCCTGCGTGGGGAACAAGTGCTGGAGCCCAGGGAAGCAGGAGGATGCTGCTGCTGCTGCTCCTGGCCCTGCTGGGCCCCGCTGGCTGCCCCAGGACAGAGCCCCTGAGTGGCTCCAGTGAGGAGCCGCTGTTCCGCGGCGCCGATCGCTACGACTTTGCCGTGGTGATCCCTGCTGGCACCGTGGAGTGCTTCTGGCAGTTCTCACACCAGGGTGGCAACTTCTTCTTCAGCTACGAGGTGAGTGCTGGGGACATGTCCTGGGAAATTGGTGACACAGGCAGGGAATGGCTGTGCTGGATGCAGCACGTGCTGCTCCTATGGCACACAGCATCTCAGGGACTGCGCCTTTCTTATAGCAGTATCATGGAATTGTTTGGGTTGGAGGAATCTTAAAGCTTGTTTCCTTCCACCCCCTGCCATGGGCAGGGACACCTTCCACTACTCCAGGCTGCTCCAAGCCCCGTCCAGCCTGGCCTTGGACACTTGTGGGAACCCAGAGGCAGCCACAGCTTCCCTGGGCACCCTGTGCCAGGGCCTGCCCACCCTCACAGGGAAGAATATTTTTGTAATAAAACCAACTTGATCCCTACCCATCATCAATCCCATGCATTTTTAAACTATCTGGTTTAAAGTGGTGCTGGGAGCTCCAGCACTGTTAGAAATTCTGCCCTTCACTGCCTGGCCAGAGGCTGTGGCACAGCCGAAGGTCCTGGCACAGCATGTCCCTGAGCTCTGTCCCCTTCCCACAGGGAAACTCCAGCCCTTTCATCTCCTGTTTACACTGGGCTGGCTGAAGGAGAGCCAGGGCACAGCCGTGCCTGGCAGGAGTAGCTTCCCCCAGCTCTGTGCTTGGCAGAGCAGCCCCACAGGAACAGGTCCTCAGGGCCTGGCACAGCTCCATCCCGGACACAGCAGTGACCCACAGATTCCCCTCGGGTGTTCCCTCCTCCAGGTCCAGCGGGCGACAGGGATTGGCAACAGCAGGAACATCCTGGTCACAGCGGGTGATCCCAGTGGCTTCCAGCTTGGAGTGTCCCAGGACGTGCGAGGACAGATCAACTTCCTCACCAAGGACACAGGTACCCCCAGCCCCTGCAGCAGCTCTGACCTGCCCAGCCAGGGCTTCCCCAATTGCTCCTGCAGGGGGAGGATGAGGGTTGAGCACTTGGGATGTGTCTGCCTGGTGCCCTTCCACCCAAAAACCAACAACCCTCTTCCCTCTGCAGGTTTCTATCAACTCTGCCTGGACAACCAGCAAAACCACTTTGGCTTCATGCAGGTGTATCTTAACTTTGGTGTGTACTATGATGACTTCAGCATGGAACACAAGCAGCCAGCAGAGAGGAAGGAGCTGAACGACACCCTGGAGGCAATTGGGGTGAGGCTCAGGGAGGCCACAGGGTGCCCCAGCACAGCAGGAATGGACATGTTCTGCCCAGGACACTGAACAGGGCATTCGCTCAGGCTGAGCTGCAGCTGAGTTCAGCACTGAGCCCCACGGGCAGCTCTGAGCGCAGCTCTGTCTCTCACAGGTGAGCATCCAGAGGCTGCAGATCCACACCTTCCACATGTGGCGCTTCTACAACTTTGCCCGGATGCGGAAAGGGGCTGACTCCTTCCTGCTGGAGTCCAACTACAACTACATCAACCGGTGGTCGATGGCCCAGAGCTGTGTCATCGTCCTCTCTGGGGTGCTGCAGCTCTACTTCCTCAAGCGCCTCTTCCACGCACAAACCTCGGGCAGCCAGAAGTGCTAGGACAGGGCAGGGACCCCCCTGCAGAGCCAGGTGACCTGGCTGCCACTCTGTCCCACCACAGAGTGCGAGGAAAGGCTGGATTCTGCTTCCAGGAGGAGTTTGGAGAGTTCCCCCTGCTCCTGCCTCATCTCTAGCCCTGACATCATCCTGAGACTGTCATGCTGTCACCTGAGTTCTGTGTTGTGCAGGTTTGTCACATCTCTACCCGTTTTTAGTGTCTTAATGGGCCTTTTCTACCAGACTCCAAATAAAGGAATCCCTGGCAAAGTCCAGGGAGTGACAGCTGCCTGCTGCTGCCATCCAGCCTCTGTGAGCCTTTCTGAAGCTCATCCTCAAACTCCCCCCAACCTCACCAGTCCCCCCAACCCCCAAACACACCCCAGGGTGTCACATTCCCCACAGGACAGGGGAGGACTGATTCCCCCTGGGCCTCCACACCACACAACAGGCACTTAAAAAAGGAACAGGCTTTATGTGACAGGGCTGGGACTGAAGCCCCTCCTCCTGCGCTGGCAGCAGCCCCCTGAGGGCTCTGTGCTGGCAGCTCCCCACATCTCCACCCCACTTCAGGGGGGCTTCCTGCACCCACAGTGCAGGACAAAGTCCGTTCTATCCTGGAACACTCACAGAGCATGAGGGTCCCTTGGGGTCCCCGAGGGTCCCTCACGTCAGCGTGTCCTCATTACGCACGTACTCCCCAACGTCAGCTTGGTGGAACACCACGATGGCCAGGGGGTCGACCTTGCGACACTCCTGCGTGGACTTGGCAGCCACCCCGAAGCCCTGGGGGATGAGGAGGAGGTGAGGGGGGTTGCCCATCCCGTATCCCTCCACAGCCCCCGCCAGGCGCTCACCAGCGGGACGTCGGCCATGGAATACACCACCACCCCCTGGTACTGCGCCGTGTTCTCCGTGATGCGGCCCAGCCCCGACTTCAGCACGTGGTTACCGTAGAGGAAGGATTGCTCCGAGCCCGGCTTCACCCACACCTTGTACTGCGAGAGAGGGGCAGAGCCGTGAGGGGCCGTGAGGGGTTGTGAGGGGCCAGGGCAGCGGGGCCGCCTCAGGGCCGTGACCCACCTTGGCATAGGGAGCGAGGAAATCCAGGGCCGTGACGCTGAGCCGGAATTTCTGGGACTTGGTGAACTTCCCGAAGCAGGTGCCCAGGGCCACCAGGCTCTCCCGGGGAACGCTGGCCGCCAGCTTCAGCAGCTTCTCACTGCGGGAGCGGGGCAGTGCTGGGCGGCCGGGCCCGCACCCCGCACCCCCGGGCCCGCACCCCCGGGCCCGCACCCCGGGGGTGCCCCGCTCCTCGCCCCGGCCTCACCTCAGGTAGTACACGCGGTCCCGGTGCAGGCGGAAGCAGTAGGTGCCATCGGGCCGGTCCACCAGCAGCTGGATGTTCTCGCCGATGCTGCAGGGACAGCCCCGGTGAGCCCGGCCCGGCCCCGGCCCCTCTTGCCGCGGGACCTCCGGGGCCCGGCCCTCCCGGTCCCTCTCCGTGCCGGCTCCCGCCCGATCCCCGGTGTCCTCCACCACCCCCTCGGTTCCCTCTGTGCCGACTCCCGCCCGATCCCCGGTGTCCATCACCCCCTCGGTCCCCCTTGATTTCCCCGTTCCCCGGGATCCAGTAGGCCCAGCCCTCCCGGTGCCCATCCCTCCCGGTCCCCGTGCCCGATCCCCCGGCTCCCGGCCCCTCACTATTTCCCGAGCTTCTCGAACACCGTCCGCGTCTCCGCCTCCGTGAGGGGCCGCATCTCCCGCGCCGTGCACGCGGGGCCGCCGGGGCCGGAAGCGACCGGACCGGAACCGGCTGTAGCGGAAGTGACGGACCCGGAACCGGTGGGCCCGGAGGTGACGCGGCGGCCACGGCGATGGCGGCGGCGGCGGAGGAGGCGCGGCTGCTGGCCTGGCTGCGCGGCCCGGCGGCGCCCGGCGGCCCCGAGCTCGCCGCTTATGTGTCGGAGCTGGCGGCGCTGGGGCTGGCGGAGCTGGGCCGGGAGCCGGCGCGCTTGGCGGCGGAGCGGGCGCGGGTCGGGGCCGAGACGCGCCGCCTCGCCTTCGAGCACTACCGAGCCTTCATCCGCTCCGCCGAGTGCACCGGCCGAGCCGGCCGCGGCTTCGGCGGCATCGAGAGCCGCCTCGGCAGCCTGCTGGAGCGGCTGCCCGCGCTGCAGGACGCCTGCCGGTGCGGGACGGGCACTGGGAACGGCGGGTGGAAACGGGGCAGGAAGGGCCGGGGATGGAGTGGGCTGGGCTGGGGAGCGGGAAGTGCCAGTGCTGAGCCCGCTAAGGATCGGGCCGGCGGCAGCACTGGGAGCGGCCGGTGCGGGTGGGAGGGCTCCCCTGCTGATGCCATCCCGGCCCCGCAGGACCTTCATGCGCGATGCCGAGGCCATCGCCTGCAGCCGGCGCATGAACAGCCTGACCCTGAACCGGCACACGGAGATCCTGGAGATCTTAGAGATCCCGCAGCTCATGGACACCTGCGTCCGGAATGGCTACTACGAGGAGGCCCTGGAGCTCACGGCCTACGTGCGCAGGCTGGAGAGGAAGCACAGCAGCATCCCCGTTATCCAGGTGAGCCCTGCACAGTCTTTGCCACATTACCGAGGTGAACCCCATGTGGGTGATCCAGTGATCCAGGACAGCTCTGTGCTGCTCCAGGTGAACCCCAGGCTGACTCCAGGCTCTCTCTCCCCCAGGGCATCGTGGAGGAGGTGCGCCAGTCTGCCCAGCTGATGCTGAACCAGCTCATCCAGCAGCTGCGCACCAACATCCCCCTGCCCGCCTGCCTGCGCGTCATCGGCTTCCTGCGCCGCATGGACGTGCTGACCGAGGCCGAGCTGCGCCTCAAGTTCCTGCAGGCGCGGGACGCCTGGCTGCGCTCCATCCAAGCCTCCATCCCCGACCACGACCCCTACGTGCACATCACCAAGACCATCGAGGCGTGCCGGGTGCACCTGTTCGACATCGTCACGCAGTACCGCGCCATCTTCTCGGACGAGGAGCCGCTGGTGCCGGCTGAGGGCGCGGCGCCGGCCGAGGGGGCCATCTTCCACGGCTGGGTGCTGCAGAAGGTCTCCGAGTTCCTGCGGACGCTGCGGCGCGACCTGGAGCGCGGGGTGGGCGGCCGGCTGGACTCGCTGCTGGGGCAGTGCATGTACTTCGGGCTGTCCTTCAGCAGGGTGGGCGTGGATTTCCGCGGGCAGCTGGCCCCGCTCTTCCAGCGCGTGGCTGCCGACGCCTTCGGGAAGGCGGTGGAGGAGGCGGTGGAGAAATTCCGGGAGGAGATGAATTCCTACACGCTGATCTCGGCGCCGGCCGTGCTGGGGGGCGGTGCAGGAGTGCCGGTGCCCACGGCCCAGCCTGGGACGCTGCAGCCCCCCATGGTGCTGCTGGACTTCCCACCCCTTGCCTGCTTCCTCAACGGGCTCCTCGTTGCCTTCAATGACCTGCGGCTCTGCTGCCCCATCGCCCTGGCACAGGACGTCACCGCCTGCCTGGACAGTGCCCTTGGTGAGGTGAGTCTGGGGGAAGGAGCTGGGGCTTGTCCTGGGAGATCATGGGATGGGTTTGCTCTGAGTGAGTTGGGAAAGCCTCTGAGATCATCCAGTCCAACCATTCCCCCAGCACTGGTAAGGCCACCCCTAACCCATGTCCTCTAGTACCACATCCACACAATTCTTAAATTTCTCCAGAGATGGGGATTCTAACACTGCCCTGTGCCAGGGCTGGGCAGCTCTTTCCATGAAGAAATTTTCTAATATCCATCTTAAACTTCCCATGGCACAACTTGAGGCTGTTTCTTCTTGTCCCATCCCTTGTTCTTTGGGAGCAGAGCCTGGCTGCCCCCTCCTGTCAGGGAGTAGTGGAGAGTGAGGTCTCCCTGAGCCTCCTTTTCTCCAGGCTAAGCCCCACCAGCTGCTCCTTGTGCTTCGGCTCCTCCTCCAGCTCCATTCCCTTCCCTAGACACACTCCAGCCCCACAGTGTCTATCTTGGAGTGCCCCAGGATTCCAGGTGTGGCATCACCAATGCCCGGCACAGGAAGATGGGCACTGCCCTGGGCCTTTGGCCATACTGTCACTGGTACAAGCCAAGTGCCATTGGCCTCCTCACCCACCTGGGCATGTGGCTGTCATCATCTGCCGCTCTCCCCAGGTGACCAAAACCATCCTGGCCTTCCACCGTGCTGAGGAGGCGGCTTTCAGCGGGCGGGAGCAGGAGCTCTTTACCCAGTTTTGCACAGCCTTCCTGGAGGACCTGCTGCCCTACCTGAACCGCTGCCTCCAGGTGCTTTTCCCTCCAGCACAGATTGCACAGGCACTGGGTGAGATCTCAGGGTTTGGTTTCTGTTGCAGGGGGAGGACACCTGTGCCTTCCCCCTGGCATTGAGTGGGCCCTGTCCTGCTCTTGCCCCCTTCGTGGGGTCTCGTTGCCCGCAGACCCCCTGACCCCTCTCTCCCCATCCCCCAGGTGTCCCCCCCACTCAGCTGCAGCGTTTCGGCCGCCTGGGCCGCATCGACGTGGCCGCGCTCAGGGAGCCGCTCGCTTTCCTCCTTCCGCCGGCACCGGGCGAGGAGGAGCCATCCCCGGAGACCGCCCCGGACCCGGAGGGGGAACACGCGGCCGTGCCTCCCGAGCCCCCGGAGAGCCCCTCCGGGGACGCTGCGCCGCCGGGTGAGGCGGTGGCCACGGGGTAGCCGGGCTGCGGCGCGGCCCCGCCGTGTCAGCCGTAGGAGCGGCGCGGGCCCCGCCCGCCCCGGGGCCGCCAGGGGGCGCGGCGGCGGCGGCGCGGGTGCGCGCGCACGCGGTGCGCCATGGCGGCGGCGCTGGGGCGGGCGGCGGGACGGGCCCTGCCACGGTCCCCGCCGCTCCCGGCCCGCGGCTGCGGACACGCGGCGGGCTGGGACCGGCGGGAGCGCTCCTACTGGCGGGCGCTGCGGCGCCGGGTGCTGGGCCCGCCCGTGCCGCCGTTCGCCGCCCCGGTGCAGGTGGGAGCCCCGGTGCTGCGCGGCGCCGCCGCCGCCGTGTCCCCGGAGCAGCTGGGCGGCCCCGAGCTGCGGCGGCTGGCGGAGGCGCTGGCGGCCGGGCTGCGGGGCCGGCCGTGCCTGGGGCTGAGCGCTCCGCAGCTCGGGGTGCCGCTGAGGGTGTTCGCCGCAGAGCTGCCGCCCGCCCGCTGCGCCCGGTACCCGCCGGCGCTGCGCCAAGCGCACGGCATCGAGCCCTTCCCGCTCCGCGTCCTCGTCAACCCCGTGCTCCGCGTCCTCGACACCCGCCTCGTCACCGGCCCCGAGGGCTGCGCCAGCATCCACGGCTTCTCCGCCTACGTCCCACGGCACTGGGCCGTCCATGTCTCCGGTACGGACCGACCTGCCCTGTTCCGGGTGGGACCCCACACCTGCCCCTCTCTCACACGGTCCCCTTCTCTTACACGGGTCCCGCAGTCCCTCCCGGGTGTCCCCATTCTCATACGGGTCCCTTAATTCTCTGATGGGTTCCCTGTTCTCTCATAGATCCCACCACTCTCATGGATCCCTTGATTCTCTCAAAAATCTCACCACACCCAGGCCCCCCACTCTCACACAATCACCCTATTCTCTCACAGATCCTCATACTCTCCCCTTTTTTCCCTTTAACCACCCCCTCAACCCTCCACTACCCCTGCTGCAGGCGTGGACGAGCTCGGGGTACCGGTGAGCTGGGAGGCGTCGGGCTGGGCTGCCCGGATCATCCAGCACGAGATGGATCACCTGGATGGGATCCTCTACATCGACCGCATGGACCCCCGCACCTTCACCAACGTGGGCTGGATGGAGCTGCTGGACTGACTGACCCCACTGTGCCCACACTGCCCCGACCCTGGGGAAAGAACCAGCGCAGCTCTGGGGGCTCCCACTCAGCTTTATTGCAGCCAATACAGACCTGTGGCCTCAGCGTGGCTCCAGCCCTTCCTGCCCACGGGTGTGCACAGGGAGACAGGTGGGCTCTGGCCCACACTCCCCTGGGCACCGGGAATTCCTTTGTGGCTCTAGGAACAGCCTGCTGCCAAGGCTGTGCAGGGGAGAGACAAAGGGGGAGATTCTCCCCTCTGGGAATTGTTTGGGGCTCATGGTCACAGCTGGGCAGAGCACAGGGCACCGGGATGGGGCTGGGGGGCAGTGAGGCTGAGGGGAGCCCAGGAACTGCACGTGAGGTGTGGGCTGGTGGGTGTCATCAGCTGGTGGCTGCCCCATCCAAGTAGCCCCTGCTGTAGGCACAAATCCCTGTCTGGGATGGCTGGAGGGCAAGGAACCCCCACCCCTCTGGGACAGGCACAGGCCTTGGCCCTGGGTCATTGCATTTTGGTGGGTGGGGGTCTGGGTTGAGTGAGCCCCCTGGTGCGGGCAGAGCTTTGGGGAGTGGCTGGGCACCGGCTGAAGCTCTCAGATTGTTTTTATTTTCATATAAACAAGACAGAACCCAAAGCAGCATTAAGTTAAAAAATAAAAAAAAAAAAGAGCAGGAAGAAGAGTGGGGTGCCACCGGGGGGGGTCGGACCCGGCTGCCCAGGCCATGCTCAGACCCACCCCCCGTAGTGTGAGCCCCCCAGGCCGTGTCCCCACGCCTGCCGGGTGCTGCAGTGCTATGGGGCAGGAGTGAGCGAGCATGAGTCGGTTTGGCACGGCCCAGGACGGGGGGCACGGCGGGGCCTGCAGCTGCCCCAACCCCACAGCCCCCATGCCCCCCTCAACCTTCCTGTCCAAAGTCCTCCGTGAATTTCTTCACTTTGAGGAGATCCTCGTCATTGACGGTGGGGCGGGTGGTGGCCAGCGAGCGCAGCATGTCTGACTGCAATACAGGTGGGTGGGCACGCGGCTCAGACCGGGCAAGGGCACGGGATAGGGACCCCCATGGCAGTGGGGCACCTCTGCCCCATGGCAGCAGCACTGACCACAGGTGGGAGCTGCCTGGCAGAGCCAAGGACCTTTCTTGTCACTCAGCCATCCTCTGGGGGGCTCAGGACTCCAGAGGGGTAGACTGGGGGTTTGTCCCACCCCCAGGAGCCACAGCCCTGCCTGACCCTTGGCCTGGAGGATGAACGGGGAAGTGGCCAGGCCAAAGCTGCGGAGGGGACACTTACCATGCAGACAGTGGGCTCCATCAGCTTGTCACTGGGCACTTCCATCCAGGTCATCTCGGTGGCCCCAGGGTCACCGGGCGAGCACGGCGTCAGGAGATCATCCACGATGGCACCGGGGGTGGTGCGGGAGGGGCCGCGGACCTGCACAGAGCCAGAGTCATGTGGCACGGAGCTCGGGGTGGGGGACAGCAGCTGCAGTGTCCACCCAGCACCACCCTGAGCCATGGCAGCCCCTGCTCACCTTCTTGAAGTGTGTAGCCGACTGCACCTTGCGCACAGGCTGCATCAGGGCGTCCCGCACGATGATGCTGATGTCGGCCCCCGAGTAGCCCTCGGTCTTGCGGGCCAGCTCCTGGATGTTGGCGTCCGTCAGGGAGTGCGGGGTGTTCCCCAGGTGCAGCCGGAACATCTGGGCCCGCGCCATCTCCTCGGGCAAGGGGATGTAGATCCTCTTCTCAAACCTGGGGGCACGCGGGGTGAGCCCCAATTCCAGCCCTGCTGGGGGGCTGGCACAGGGGCTGCATGTGGGGCTCACCTTCTCCTGATGGCCGAGTCCAGCACCCAGGGGATGTTGGTGGCACCCAGCACCAGGATCCCATCACTGCTGTTTCCCACACCTGCAGGCAAATGGCTCAGAACAATCTCCAGGGATTCTCTGAATCCCCAGGTTCTGCCTGCCTTGTCCTGCCCCCACCCAGCCCTGGGACAGGCCCCCAGCCCACCTTGCATCTGCACCAGGAACTCGGTCTTGATGCGCCGGGCAGCCTCACTCTCGTTCTCGTTGCGGGAGCCGCACAGTGAGTCCACCTCATCGATGAAGATGATGGAGGGCTTGTGCTGCCTCGCCAGCTCAAACAGGTTCTTCACCAGCCTGGGAACAAAGCAGGGGATGGGGTCCCCGCTCAGAGACCCTCCTCAGCACCACCATGGCAGCCACACGTGCCTCCCCACTGGGAACCCCACGCTGGCAGCAAGGGAAGTGCCACACCAGGGCTGTGGGGCCCCTCAAGGAGCTGTGCTCTCCCCTGGGACCCTGCTGGGGATTAAAGTCTAATTATAAGGTACCAGGAATTAATAATGTAAAGTTTAATTATGACTTGCTCACAGCTTGATAGGGGTGCACCCTCCTCGAAGCTCACTGTAAGTGAGCTGTAAATGAATTCTGAGCGTGGACAGATGGGAAACCTTCAGGTAAGAGCTGCAACTCTGGAGAGCCCCAAAGCTGCCCCAAGCTGGAGCATGACAGCAGTTAATTAAGACAAGGAGACAGAATCCAGTTAAGTGTTAGAGGACCCCAGCTTAAAGTTGCTGTTGCAGTGAGAAGTCTGTAAAGATGGGGGGGCACAGGCTGTGAGGGAAGAGGCCCAGGGATTGCTTTGCTCAGATTCCCTCTCTGAAGGCACCAGCTCCCAATTCTTTAACAGCCCTGTTACTGGGGTTCCCTGATGCTGGTGGCCCCTGCCCCACCCTGCACAGCCGGAGCACCAGCAGCCAGGCTGTGACCACATCCCTGCTGCCAACTTACTTCTCACTCTCCCCCAGCCACTTCGACATCAGGTCAGAGGATGACACAGAGAAGAAGGTGGAGTTGTTGGCCTCGGTGGCCACGGCCTTGGCCAGGTAGGACTTGCCAGTGCCAGGTGGCCCAAAGAGCAGGATCCCGCGCCAGGGCGTGCGCTTCCCTGCGGCAGAGACAGGGTCAGGCACCCCATCCCTGTGCCCAGATCCCTGCTGGGACCACCTCCTGCACAGCCCCCTCCCACTATCTTGCCTCACCTGTGAACAGGTGTGGGAACTTGATGGGCAGGATCACGGCCTCCTTCAGGGCTTCCTTGGCTCCCTCCAGCCCAGCCACGTCACTCCACCGCACGTTGGGTTTCTCCATCATGATGGCACCTGTGAGGGTGTGACTCTGCTCACACAGCCCCACAGAGATGAGCACGGAGAGCAATGAGAGCCAGAGTCCCTACCCACACCCACAGTCCTGCCTCCCCTCAGCACAGCAGCTGTTTGGGGTGTGCAGCCACAGGAATGCACCCCTGGGCCCCAGTTCCACAGCCTGTCCCCCTCCCCACAGCCACCCCTCAACAGGGCTGTCAGTGAATCCCTCCTCAACCCAAAGGGTCGAACCCACCACAGCCTCTCTCACCCATCAGCTGCTCCTGCAGCTTCTTCTTCTCAGGGTTCTCTCCCTCGCTGTCACTGTCACTCCTGGGGACAGGGGACAGCGTTCAGGAGAGGGACTGGCACTGGTGTGGCAAGGGGGGTCCTGCCACAGCTCTGCACAGACAGGGGATCCCCCACCGCCCTCGTCCCCCACGCACCCCTTGTTGTCATTCTGTGCTTCCTTGACCGGCCTCTTGCCGTGCCTGTCCTTGCTCCGCAGGTACTCCTTCAGCTTCTCCGCCCGGTCCAGGTACTGCATGCACTTGGCTCGAATGCTCTCCTTGGCCTTGTCGCTGTGAGCCTCATCTGCAGGGAGCCCCAGGCGTGACCGGGAGCCCCCCGAGCCCCGGAGCCCCCCAGCCCCCGGCCGGACTCACATTTGATGGCGTGCAGGAAGTACTCCACGGCGTGCTGGTACAGCCGCAGTGCCTCCTCGTAGTTCTTGGCCTTGTCCTCCTCAGTGGCTTTGGTGACCAGGTCGATGGCTTTCTGCGAGGCGGGGAGCGCCGTGAGCACCGGGCACCGGCGGAGCCCCTCCCCACCGCCAGGGGCCGGGCCCGGCCCGTTCGCACCGGGGCTCTCCCGCTGCGCCCACCTCCCTCCCCACCGCGCCGGCACCGGGGCTCAGCAGGGCCCGGCGACTCAGCGGGGCCCTGCCCCGGGGCCGGGTGAGGCCTTTCCCCGGCCGGCACGGCGCCGGGGCCCGGTGAGGCCTGTCCGCAGGGCCGTGCGGAGGCCCCGCGGGAAGGGAGCGCGGTATCGGCGCTGCCGGAGCCTCAACCCCGTCTCGGCGCCCGCGATCGATACCTGCAGGGTGGACGTTGTCATCGCATCGCCCGGTGCGGCCGCTCCGGCGGCCCCGGGACGGCGGCGGCGGCGGCGGCGGCGGCGACTGCGGCTGCGCCGGGCCCCGCGCCCCCTGGCGGCGCGCCGGAACTGCGCCGGGGGAGGGCGTGTGGGGAGCCCCGCCCACCAATAGGCGTGGTCTGTATAACCACGCCCGTTTTGAAATTATGTCAGAGTGGAGGCGTGGTCATGTACGGACACGCCCATTTAGTGACGTTTTTGTATGGGCGTGGTTTATCATAGCCCCGCCCTCAATGCCCCGCCCCGCGGGCCCAAGTGCGCGCGAACAGCCCGAAAACACGTGACCAGAGTGTGTGTGTGCTCATGTTCATTTATGTGTTTGTGTGTGCATGTTCATGTGTGTGTGTGCGCGTTCATGTGTATTTACTTGTTTGTGTGTGCATGTTCATGTGTGTGTGCATGCTCATGTGTGGTTTTTTGTGCATGTTTGTGTGTGTGTGCATGCATGTTCATATTCATGTGTGTTTACTTGGTGTGTGCATGTTCATTTGCGTGTGCATGTTTATGTGTGTTTACATGTTTGTGCATGTTCGTGTGTGTTCATGAGTGTTTACGTGTGTATGTGTGCTTGTTGACAGAACAAGAGGACACAGTCTCAAGCTGCGCCAAGGGAAATACAGTTTGGATATCAGGAAAAAGTTTTTCACAGAGTGATAAAGTGCTAGAATGATCTGCCTGGGGAGGTGGTGGAGTCACCATCCCTGGATGTGTTTAAAAAAGCCTGGATGTGGCACTGGGTGCCGTGGTTTAGTTGAGGTGTCAGGGCTGGGCTGGACTTGATGATCTTGAAGGTCTCTTCCAACCCAGTGATTCTGTGTGTGTGATTCTGTGTTTGTGTGTCTGTGTGTGTGTTTACGTGTTCATGTGTGTTTGTGTGTGTGTGCCCAGGTACTCACCCCTGTGTGCACACACTGTGCACGTGTACGAATTTACCTGTGCACACGTACACACACCAGCTTCCCCAGAGACCCCCCCAGTCCTTCCAGAGACCCCCCCAGTCCTTCCATCACCCCCAGAGATTCCCCCAGCCTCCCAGCTTCCCCAGAGACCCCCCCACTCCTCCCAGAGCCCCTTATTCCTCCCAGAGCCCCTTATTCCTCCCACCATCCCCACGCCAGACTCAGTGAGACTCAGAGCCCCTGGAAAAGGCAATCTGATATAAATAGCGATTTACAAAGAATACAAAAATAGAAGGAGGGGGACAGCACCCCAATCCAGCACCCCACAGCACCCCTGGCCCCCCAGAAGCAGAGAACCGTGCAGGAGTTTGGCTGGGGGGTACTGGGGTCCCGGCAGGAGGGGGGAGCCCTGGAGGTCCATCCCACTGTGGCCCTACCTGGGCCCCCCAGCCCCGCAGGGTGTGGGAGCTGCCCCCAAAGGGAGGGAAAGTACAAAAAGCGAAAAGTGCATCAATCTACATGTCCTGCCCCAGGAGAGGGGCACAGGCGACAGCAGCTGGGGAGGGGCAGCCCCAGGAGGGTCCCCTGCAGCCCCAGCCCCAGCCCAGGGCAGAGACACGGCGTTTGTTCAGCCTTTGGGAGCTTTGGGGGTCACTGCTGGGGGGCAGAGGGGCATGGAGGGGAAGCCAAGCCCCAGGGACCAAGACCCTGGGTCAGAGCACCCCCTTTGCACCCCTGAGTGCCCCCTGTAAGACAAATGTGGCCCCCCACCCCAAGCAGGGCGTGGAGACCCTGTCATGCAGCAATGGGGGGTCCCACAGCCCCAGCCCTGTCCCATGTGGGGACAATGTGACCTCTTTGGGGGAAGCCCCAAGGCAGGGGGACACTGGCTCCCCTGGACATGAGTTGGGGGCACCAGGGGTCCCCCAGGCTGAGGGGCCGAGCTGGCCCCGCTCCAAGGCACAGGCGGTGAGATCAGTGATGGCTTCAGCCCCGGGGGCATTAAAGCTGGTGTGTGTGTACCCCAACACCCCCCCGGGGCACTGGGGGAGTTGGGAGTGCTGGTGTGGGGTAGGAGGGGCTCACCCCCACAGCCATGCTGCCACATTCCCGGCGGGTCTCAGGGCAGCAATCCCAGCCCCAGCAAGGCACCGATGGGGCAGGAGAGGTTGGGGGGCCCTCTGTGACCCCCAGCTGGTTCATGACAGGGCAAGGGGGCTGGGGCACCTATGCCAGCAGCCCCATGCGGGTGACTTTGGCCGAGAGGAAGGTGTGCAGGACGAAGACGATGGGCTTGGGGCAGGAGTGCAGGTCCAGCGCCTGGGGGGAGATGGAGAGTGGTGTCAGCTCCCCCCATGTCCCACTGCAGGCACTGGGGATTGCAGGGCTGGGGGTTCCAACCAGCCAAACCCAGTGAGTCTGGGCAGCTGGGATGCTGCAGGGATGGGGGACAGCAGGAGGAAGCAGGGGATCCCCTGCAGGAGGACACCCCAAACCAGGAGGTAACCCTGGCTGCCCCCTCCTCACCAGCTCTCCCTCAGGGCCCCCGAAATCCAGGTAGAGTGTCCTGATGCCATCATCTGCAGACATCTTCAGGCGCTCGTAGGGGTAGCGGAAGAGGACGCTGGAGCCTGGCTCGTCCCGGGAGATGGTGAACCCGCCCTCGTAGTGGATGGAGAGCTGCACCTCCTGCCCGCCCAGCGTGCAGCCTGCGGGCACAGCTGCTGTCAGCCCCCCGAGGGGAGCACGGGGGGAGCCCGGGGGTCCCAGCACCGCGGCACTCACCCACAGTCACCTCCTTGATGAGCTCGGCGGCGGCGTGGCAGCCCTGCACCAGGACACGTGTCCAGGCAGACAGGTCCCGGTGTGTCTCCACACGGAACACGTGCATCTCCACGCCCTGCCGAGAGCCCGTCCGTGTGGCAAACGTCAGCTCCGAGCCCAGCGCGGGCGAGCGGCGCCCCGAGCCTGAGTGCACCAGCCTGCAGGGAAAGAGGGTGGATGTCATCAGGGGTGTGATGGCAGTGCCGGCACCGTGTCACCCCATGGGTGTTTTGGTGTTCCTTCCCTGCTCTGAGGCACAGCCACAGCCTGAGGGGGCCCAGCCCCAGCTCACCTGGTGGCCACCAGAGGGTAGCTGTGGCAGGGCGAGGCCCAGGCGTCCCTGGTCCAGGGCATCCCATCGTAGAGCAGCAGGTCCTTCTCTGTCACTGCCATCAGCACCGGCCGCCACTGCTGCCGCCCCCCGTCCAGGCGTGCCTGCCGGGCACCGGGGCACCGTCAGGGGTGCCAGGGGCTGCAGGCACCCGCCACAGCCCAGGAACCCAACCCCTGAGCCCACGGTCAGATGGACCCCAGTGGTTCCTCATTGCCAGGCAGCATCCACAGCACTGCCATCCTGAGAAACCAAGCTGGGAGCAGCCCCCAGGGGTCCTGCTCACCACACTGCCAGGGCTGGCTGCAGCTCTCAGGCAGTGAATTCATGGAATAGGGAGGGTGTGATGAGGGGTTCCATCTGGAAAATCCCAGTGGGAGAAGGGACTGAGGGCACAGGGAATGCTGCCATCACTGAGGCACAGCTGGATGGGAGAGCAGCAGAGCCAGTGCCCAGGCTGGGCTCTCTGACTGCATCCACAGCCTCAGTGGCATCCCTGGCACATCCCGTGGGCACTGCTGTCCCTGGGAGCACCCTGGCACATCCCATCAGTGCGTACCTGCTCAGCCAGCCAGGCGATGTGCTTCACCTCCCGGCCGCCAGCCGTGGGGCTGCCAGAGCCCAGCGTGGCATTGAGCTCGGCCAGGACCTGCGGCAGCAGCGCGGTGATGTTGGCGTGCAGGGCACTGAACCAGGCGTGGGCCGTGGCCGTGTCCCGGCACCGCAGCACCAGCGTGTTCCGGCTGTCCGGGGAGTGCAGCTCGATCAGCCTGCGAGGGGACAGGGACACGGCCCGGGGTGGGACATCAGCACTGCCTGAGGGAGTCCCTGCCTGTGCCCAGCACAGCAGGGCTGAACTGGTTTGGAGCTTCCACTGTGCATTTCCACCTGTCAGGGTTTTTAACCCTCATTTTAGGGCAGAGGGGCTGCCAGGGATATGGGAGGGAACTTGGCACAGCCCTGGCCCTGGCCAAACCCTCTGAAGTGTCCTCCCACAGCTCAGTGGGCAAGGCAGGGGGTCATGGCCGCAGTGAGGGGCAGCCCCCAGCTGTGCCCAGGGTATCCATGGGGTGCAGGGTCCCTCACACTGGCACTGGCGGGCAGACCCAGTCCTGTCCTGGGGGTCTTTGGGGAGCAGGATCTCCCACACCGGCAGCCCCTGCCCTCACCTGTTCTCCAGGTCGGGCATGCTGAGGTTCCGGGCAGCGAAGCACATCTTGAGGGGGATCACCTTGCGGTCACGGGGGCCCTGGTGCTGGGGGGACCCCGAGTCCTCGCTGCCACTCAGGCTGGGGGACTGCGGGGCCGCCCCCTCCCACGGCAGGTCTGACACCAGCGATGGCTTCTTGATGTAGGGGGTCACCTCCCGCATGAACTTCACTGGGGGGGAGTGGGGGCACAGTCAGGCCTGGGGAGGGTCCTGCGCCCCCACACCACAGCCCTGTGCCCCAGGGTTGATCTGATAGGGTGACGTGACCCTCACACACCAAGGCTTGGAGGGTTTTGAGGGGGTCCCACCCTGTCCGGGTCAGGGATGTCCCGAGTGAAGGACGGTGCTGGCAGCTCATCCCGCTGCCGGCGCGGGTGTAGGAAGGGGAAGGCGCCACAGGACAATGGTGCTGGGCGGGAGGTCAGGCTGCAGCCCATCCTGGTCCCATCCTGCCCTGCCGCTGGAGCAGCCAGGACTGTGCCCGCCAAGTTTCCAGCACTGCCGGCCATGCTGAGGCAGCGCTGCCGCTCACGCCCCGACGGCAGCCACAGGGTGAGGAGGAGGGTGTGCAGCCAAGACATCCCGGCTCCACGCGCCTCTCCAGGCCGGGAAGGAAGGAAGGAGGCACCAGCTCCAGCTCCCCTTGGACTGTCCCACCCCAGCACCACCCCGCTGACAGCAGCCCTGGACCCCCGCCCGGACACGGCAGCCCAGGCCAAGGGAGGGACGCGCTGGGGACAGAGATGGGGCAGGGAGAGGAAAAACCAAACCAAAACAGCAAATAGGCTGCACTGCACTGGGAAGTGGTGAAAGGATCCTGGAGCCGGCACAACGCCACAGCCAGGCCCTCTGGAGGGGGAGCAACACTGGTGGTGGGGCCCAGGCTGTGCTGCTGCCAATCCTTCACTGCAGGGCTGCCGAGTGGGAAGGGGGAGCCAGGATGGGACAGCGGGGATGGGGAGTGGGCAGGAGACAGCAGCCCCCCACCTTCCCAGCAGTTCTGCTGAGCCATAGTGCTGACACGAGGTGCTTGCCCTTGCTGTGGGCAGCACACGAGTTAATATTAGCTGCCGCCGCGCTGATCCCGGGATTACCGCTGTCCCCGCACCCCTAATCCCACTGCCGGGCAGGGCAGGAGCGCCGCGGGCAGCAGCACAGCCAGCAGCTCCCGCTGCGGGGCCGCTCGGCAGATGTTTGCCAGATGTGGGCAGCTGCCTCCAGCACTGGGAAGGAGCTCAGCCCATGGGGGCTCCATCTCACGGCGCTGTGACCCTGCAGTGCAGGCACTGACCCTGATAGAGTCAGGGGGAGTGAGAGGCCAAGCTGGGCACACAGCAGCACTGGGGCTGCCAGAGGAGTGTGGGTGCCCCATGGTGACTGGGAATGGTGGGTGCCCAGAAGTTTCTGCCCATGGTGAGGGCAGCAGAACTGGCTCTCAGTTTTCAGTGGGATGCATCCATGCTGCAGGCAGGACAATGCCCAGCAGGCACGTGGGTGGTGCCATCTGCAACCACCCCCTTCTGTTTCTGGCGAGCTGGTGACCAGCACACAGCTGCACCAGCACTGTCACTGCTGCCCCAGCACAGCCACCAGCACCCAGGCACAGCCACTGCCGCCCCACCCACGCGCTCACCACAGAGGAAACCCAGCTGTCGCCTGCAGCCCCGGCTGCACGGCAACGCCGGCTGCACCGGCCCCACCGGGGCCGAGCCCCCTGCACCCAGCACCCAGCAGGGAGCACCCAGCAGGGAGCACCCACCAGGCTCCCCCAGGCTTGTGCCCGGCCGTGCTCGGGGGGCCAGCACCGCACCCACGGCTTCCCGCAGGGGCAGAAGGGCTCCCTTCCCCCAGACGGGCCTGTGGGTGCCCGGGGAGGTGCTTGGCGTGAGCACCGAGGCCAAACCCGGCCCCCAGCATGGGTGACACCAGCCCCACGGAGGTAATGGCTCCCCCTTCACCACTGGCACAGAGCCCGGGAGAAGCTCTGGCACCTGCCAGGGTGGTCACAGCTCCAGGGCTGGTGAGGAGGGATGGAGCTGGACACCAAGGCCAGTGTCCCCCACCAGCTCCTCACTGGGGCCTGCTGATACCCACTGACCACCAGATGGTCCCACCACAGCCTTTGGACCAGCAGTGCCCAGCCACAGTGGAAAGGAGAGGAGAGGAGAGGAGAGGAGAGGAGAGGAGAGGAGAGGAGAGGAGAGGAGAGGAGAGGAGAGGAGAGGAGAGGAGAGGAGAGGAGAGGAGAGGAGAGGAGAGGAGAGGAGAGGAGAGGAGAGGAGAGGAGAGGAGAGGAGAGGAGAGGAGAGGAGAGGAGAGGAGAGGAGAGGAGAGGAGAGGAGAGGAGTCTGCCGTGGTGCCTATGCCCGGGGCGGAAACAAGGGACAAACACACACGGGGCTGGAGCTCCTGCGGGACAGGATCAAACGGCCGGGCAGCACGAGGAAGGACGTGCTGGATCAGGCGTGGGGTCCCGTGGGGACTCTTGCTGTGTCCGACAGCAGCCCTGACCAAAGCAGCGAGCCCAACACCGCTGCTCCACCTCGGCCCCTGCAGCGCCCCAGCCATGGCCGAGCACCTTGTGCCAGGTGTGCCTACACCGGGGAGCCCAGCCGTGTCCCCTCATGCCAGTGCAGTGTGCCAGGAGCACACAGCAAAGCAGCAGCACCCGTTCCTGTACCCTGTGCCCAATGGGCACCGTGTGCATGCAACAGCCTCACACAGCACAGGACAGACGGACGTGCCAGGACACCAGGACAGTGTGTGTGGCACCACAGCACTGTATGGCCCACCCTGACCCACGGCACAGGGGGCTCTGTCCTTGCAGTGCCCCGTGGCACCAGCCCCGTGCCGCCCCGCCGGGCTGGGCAGGTCCTGCCCGAGCTTGTCAGGCTGCCGGGAACAGGTCGGGCAGGAGCCGGTGGCTCCGTCAGGCCAGTCCCGAGCCAGCTGTGCTGTGGCACAGGGCCCACGGGGACACCGAGCCTGCGGGGAGGCTGAGCCCGCAGGGACACGGGCAGACCCTGAACAACAGCCGGGGTCACAGCCCTCCCTGGGGACAATCAGCCAGCCTGGGGATTCTGTCACCAAGGATAGGGGACAACCTGCTCAGGAGGGCGCCACAGCCAGGGGACACCAAGTCTATCCTGGGGGACCCCAGATCTGTCCCTGGGGAGCCCAGATCTGTCTCTGAGGGTCCCAAGTTTGTCCTGGAGGGACACAATCAGTGCAGACGTCCTGTCCTTGTCCCCATCCTGCCACAGAGGGAACAGCCCGACCGGGGGGGGACACCCCAGTCCCTGTCCCCGTGCCCAGGGGTCCCACCGTGGTTTGGGGGTTCTGGGGGTACACACACACTCAGGAGTGGGGTGGGGGGAGTGGCGTCCCACACCCGGGAAAGGGACCCAAAGGGGGCCCGGGAGTCCGGTGACAGCGGCAGGGAGGTGTGGTGGGAGCCGGTAACGGCGGGGCAGCACCAGGGCGGGGGACAGGAGAGCAGCAGGGGCCCGTACCGGGGATTCGCGGGGAGAGGAAGGGGTTTAGGCGTTACCTTCAAGGATGACCTCCCTCCCGGCTCTCTTCAGCGCCTGCACAGCTTGATCGTGGGTGGCATCGCGGAGATCGACGCCGTTAACAGCGAGGATGGCGTCGCCTAACCGGAGCGCCCCGCTCCTTTCCGCCGCCAATCCCGGGAAGATCCGTGAGATCAGCACCGGCATCCGATTCTCCCGACCTCCCTTAATGCTGATCCCGAGCCCTCCCGCCTCCGCTTTCACCACCCGCACCCTCCTCACGCCTCCGGGTGCCGCCGCCTCCGCGTTGCCGTTCACCACGCCGTTCACCACCGACGGATCGCCGGTTCCCGGTTCCGCCGTTAAGCTCAGCGTTTCCCCGGTCAGTTCCGCCGACACGCGGACCCAGCGTTCCCGCAGGAGCAGCTCCAGCAGCCCCGTTTTACAAGCCCGGGTCCACACGGCCATGCCGCCGCCGCCGCCGCCGCCGCCGGTCACCGGGGAAGGGGCGTGGCTTGGCGGGAGGGCGCGGTCTGTGGCCACGCCCCCGCCCGCATGGCGCGCTGCGGTAGGCTCCGGGGCACGGGGGGGACGGGGTGGGGCGGCCCCGCCCCCGCCTCCGGTGCCACCAATCAGAGAGGTGGCGGCTAAGCCACCGCTGCCGTGATTGGTCGCGCCGGGGGGCGGGACTTGGGAAGCCACGCCCCCAACGCCATGTCTGGCGCCGAGATTTATTTGGCGCGCTGCGATTTATTTTCACGAGTTGCGCTTTAAATCTCCCGTATTTTCCGGGGATCCCCGATTTCTGTCCCTCCATCCTGGGGGAATGACGCTTCCCTGCCCCACCCAACACCTACAGACCCCTGTCCTCAGGGAATGAGGTTTCCTGGCCCCAGGCAGCACCCACGTGGCTGCTGGGGAGAGAGAAGCCAACATTGGGATTAGACACTGGGAGGGAAAAAGGATGGAATTTGGGGTATCACCTTGTCCCCGCAGCACTGAGGAGAACTGAAGGATATGAAGATCATGATGACATGATGGTGGTGTGACAACTCACAACAAGGATGAGCCCTGAGCCTGGGCATGTACAGAACAGTGGGAGGTTTTATTCCTACAGCACCCTAAGAAAATTCTTACAGTGCCCCAGGAAGGCAGCACAGAGACAGTTCTCAGGTGCCAAATTTCTTCTGTTGGACAGGAAGAGGCAGCTGTGTTTTGAAGTCCATGATGGGTCGTTCCACCACAACCAGGCAGTTCTCGTCCAGCAGATCCATGAAGAGCAGTGGCTGCAAGGCAGGAGATGGGAATCAGGGAAGGGACCTTAAAGGGATCTTGTTCCACCCCCTGCCACAGGCAGCAACACCTTCTACTAGCCCAGGTTGCTCCAAGCCTGATCCAACTTGGCCCTGGACATTTCCAGGGATACAGGGGCAGTCACAGCTTCTCTGGGCACCCTGTGGCACGGAGAAGCCATTCCCCCTTGTCCTGTCCATACTCTTGTTCAAAATCCCTCTCCAGAGCCTAAACACCTCCCTGACCCTGCTCCCTGACACCATCACCCACCTGGAACTTCTTGCAGATCTTGAAGGCGTGGAGCTGCCGCTTCCTGGCCGTCTCTGGGAGCTGTTTCAGGGCGCTCTGGTTCATCAGGAGGGCGCTGTCGTCGGGCAGGGGCTGCGGGAGCGGGCACAGCCCAGGTCAGCATTCCTACAGGAGCACACCCCAGGCACCCCCAGCCCCATTTCCAGCTCACCAGGGACTTGTCGATGATGCAGAGCAGGTAGGTGTCGTGGAGCAGGATGTGTGAGGGGTTCTTGGGGTTGAAGGCGATGTGTGTGATGGGTGAGTCCCGCTCCAGCCAGATGTGGTGCAGCCCCCGGCTCTGCACGGCGCGGCTCCAGCTCGTGTACTGCCTCTCGGGGATGCTGAACTCCAACAGCTGTGAGGGACAGCAGGGACATGGGGCGGCTCAGGGGCCTCTGCTGCTGGCAGCACCCCCACGCCAGCAGCCCCAGCCAGGTCCCCAGCCAAGCCAAAAAGCCCTGAAGGCAGGGAGACAGCCACAGGGAAGGGGCAGGGCCATGATAGCTCGAGCAGGAGAGCTCCTACCTGCTGGTCTGAGTAGGCAATGACGAGGTTGTTGGTGCTGGGGTGGATGGCCAGGGCCGATACGGCGCAGTCATAGGTGGGCACCACGCAGTGATGCTGCAGGAGGGGACAGTGCACTGATGGGACCCACCGGGGCCACCACTGACACCTCTCCCACACATCCCCCCCGACAGAACCTCCAGGACTGCCTCTGACCCCCATTCCCACACACCCATCCCTGACCACAACCTCTGGGACTGCCTCTGACCCCCTTTCCCACACACCCACCCCTGACAGAACCTCCGGGACTGCCTCTGACCCCCATTCCCACACACCCACCCCTGACAGAACCTCCGGGACTGCCTCTGACCCCCATTCCCACACACCCACCCCTGACAGAACCTCCGGGACTGCCTCTGACCCCCATTCCCACACACCCACCCCAGCCCTGCTCCGATGGCTCCCGGGGGGGCCCTGCCTGCTGATCTCCCCATCCCACATCCCCTGAGGCTGGGGGGTCACTCCCAGGCCCACCTTGAAGCATTTCAGGTTGTAGATGTGGATGGCCCAGTCGCCGCTGACAGCTGCCAGCCAGTGCCCGTCTGCGCTCGGCGCCAGCAGGTAAACGGCCTCGGAGCAGCCTGCAGGGACCCTCGGGCTGAGAGGGGTGCAAGGAGCCCCAAACCCCCAGAGACACCCACCCCACATCCCCCCTGACTGTCCAGTGCCAGGCCATGAGGGCACAAACACCCCCAGGAGAGACTCACACACCCCAAAGGGCAGGAAAGGGGGACACCCCACCTCTGCACCCACAGGGGAGGGGGATGCAGAGCCCAGGAACCCCCAACACCACCCCAGCTCACACCTGAGGGTGGCTGCAGTGTGTGCAGATGTTTGCAGCCCCCCGGCTCCAGCAGCTGGAAGACGTGGACAGATCCTCGAGCGGAGGCGACAAAGAGGCTCTCGGAGTCGGCGGAGAACTGGAGCTGGTAGGCTGGGGGCAGCAGCTTGGGCACTTTGGGGACCTGGGAGTGGGGAGAACACAGCCATGGCAGCCACCCCACTGTCAGCCACACTCCCCACGAGTGACACCGGCCACGCCAGCCCCCAGGAGCCCACAGCCCCCCACCCCTCTGACCTTGCTGAGGCTGACGCCGTCCCCGTCACAGCGCACGCGGTACAGCTGGAAGCGCGAGGCCGTGGAGTAGCCCAGCCAGGTGCCGCAGGGTGAGACGCAGCTGCAGTAGATGTGCTCTGGGCCCTGGGAATGCCACGGGACTGAGGGGGGCCCGAGGGACCCCCAGAGCCTGGCACACAACCCTCAGCTGCCCCAGGGGCACCCCAGCCCCCTCAGACCTACCTTGCTCTTGAGCTGCACGAGGTGCTCGGGCATCCGGCACACGGGAAGGACCTCGCCATCCTTTCCTGGGAAAGAAACCACACGGACCATCAGTGACAGTGGGAAAACCACACGGGGCTCTTTGAGCAGCTGGGGATCCTGGGGGAGTGCCCAGACCCTTCCCTGAGGCTCAGGACAGCTCCATTCCAAAATCCTGTCGGCAGCATGGGCTCTGCCACGGAGCTGACACCAGAGAGCTGCACCTGTGACTCACCGGTCTCCTCAGTGGAGCCAAGTCTCCAGAGCTCCAGGTACTGGGAGAACTGGAAGAGGAGCAGCCGGGCTTTCCTGGCGCAGGAGACGAGGCGTCGCTGCGTGGAAAAACAGGCAGGATGTCATGGACCCACAGCCTGGCACAACGGGCTGGGGCACAGCCGGAATGCCCTGGGGTGCTGGAGACTCCACAGCAGGGGAGTGCAGGGAAATCAGGTCCCGTGGGATGGGAGCCTGGAGATGGAGACCCAGCAGGACCAGCAAGACCAGCTTGACAACTTCCACCGCTCCTTGGCAGGAGCCTCCAGATGTACCAGGAAAGGAGACACAATGGGGCAGAGGAGGGACCCAGGGACAGGGAGGGAACCTGGCAGGGCAATGAGGGCACCTGGAGGGGCAGGGAGATCCAGCACTGCCAGCCCCACCAGCTCCAAGACCCCAGCCCATGCTTCACTCACGTGGGGGAAGGTGAATTTTCGGAGCACTGTGTCGTAGCCCTTCCTCTGCACTCTCTCCATCAGCGGGCGGATCACCAGCTGGGCGTCCAGGCCTGGAAGCCAAGCACAGCTCAGCTGAGTACTGGTACTGGGAGGGGAGATCCAGCCCAGTCCCGGTGCTGCCGGCAGTCGTACCCCCAGAGATGAGGGCGGTGGGGCTGTGTGCCACGGCCCGCACGTCGTGGCTGTGGAACTGGAAGGGCTTTGTCCGCACCCAGCGTTTCTCTGACCCACCCAGCTTCACCGGCAGCAGCTGCAGCTGGTAGGTGGCCCCGGTGGAGGTGCCCACGACCATGCTGTCCTCCCTCTGCAGAGGAAAACGGGATGAGGTTGTGGGAGCGGATTGGGAACAACAGGAGGGCACTGCTGGGTGGCACCAAGGCAGCACCTCCTGATCTCTGTGAGCTGGGGGGGACCTGGGGGTGTCACCCACCTCTGACACAGCCAGGGAGAGCGCGGCCGAGGTGCTGACGGTGTGGGACTCTGTCAGCGTGCCCTGCTGCCAGTCCCAGAACTGCACCCTCCCAAAGGAGTCAGCGCTGACCACGGTGCCGTTGGAGAGGGCGGCGATGGCCCACACCACACACTCACGCTTGGCCTTGTCCACCTGGTGGTTCACCATGATCCTCTGCACCGTCTGGCCTGGGGTGGGAGAAGGTTGGGGGTGGCTGGGGGATACCCCGGTGCCCGGTGGGGCCGGTGGGTGCCGGCGGTCCCAGGGGATGGGATGGGATGGATGGGGTGGGATGGGATGGGACAGGACAGGACGAGACGGGATGGGATGGGATTGATGGGGTGGGATGGGATGGGATGGGATGGGATGGGATTGATGGGATGGGATGGGATGGGATGGGACGGGACTGCTCCCGGGACAGGAGGTACCTGAAGTGACATCGATGACACGGAAGAAGTCGATGGAGCCAGCCACGATGTGAGTGCCCGAGGGGTGCCAGGACAGGCACAGGACACGGCCTGGGGAGGGAAGGTCCGTGTGAGAGCCCGTGGGACACCCGGAGGGACAGAGGGACGGAGCTGCAGCAGGACCCACCTTTCCTCCTGTCCAGGTTCCGCTCGAACTGAATCCCCCCAGGAACCACTTGGAAGATCTTGACAGAGCCGTCCTCGCAGCCGATCTGGGGGGGTCGGGATCAGCGCGGGGGCACAGCGGGACCCCCTCCCGCCACCGCCGGCCCCGGAGCCGCTCCCGGCGGGACTCACCGCCAGCTGGGTGCCGGTGCTGTTGGCCACCATGCTCCAGATGGGTCCCCCGCCGCCGTCCACGCCGCGGGCCGCTCTCAGCCCGGACAGGTCGTACTCGGTGATGTCCCCGTCGAGCCCGGCCCCGAACAGCCGGTCCCCGGCCGCCCAGCACAGCGACTCCACCGACCGCGCCTCGTGCCCGGGGATCACCTGCGCAGGGACCGGGTCACGGCACGGCCCGGTACGACCCGGTACGGATCAGCGGGGCCAGATAAAGCCCGGTACAGCCTCGGTGAGGCTCGACACAGACCCAGTACAGGCTCGGTACGGATCCGTAGGGCCAAGCAGAGCCTGGTCCCGGCTCGATACGGCCCGGCTAGGCTCGGTACGTGCCCGGTACAGGCTCGGTACCGATAGGAGGGACCAAGTAACATCGGTACAGGCTCGGTACGTGCCCGGTACAAGCTCGATAAAGCCCGGTACGGCTCAGTACAGCCCGGTACGGCCCGTGCCGGCGCGCTCACCTTCTCCTGGAAGTAGTTGGCGTTGAAGTTGTACACCTCGACGGCGCCGTCGGTGCGGGCCAGGGCCAGGCGGGCGCCGCGGGGCTGGCAGGCGAGGCAGCGCACGCCCGCCGGCACCAGCCCGAAGAACCGCACCCGGTGCACCTCGAACTCGCCCATCGCGCTCCGCCGGCCCCGCCGCCGCTCCGCTCCCGCTCCCGGCCCCGCTCCGCCCCACGTGCGCGCGGCGCGCCGGAACCGGAGCTGCCCCGGGGCCCGCGCGGCACCGGAAGCGGAAGCGGCGGCGCGGCGGGAGATTCGGGAGCTGCCGGCGGCGGGTGCGGGAGCGGGGCCGGGGCGGCGGGGCCGGGGCGCGGCCCGGGGCGAGCGCACGGTGCAGGCGGGAGGGATCCGGCCCCGAGGGACTCGGCCGGGCTGCCCCGGGCCGTCCCCGCGGCACCGGCGCCGCTGGAGGGCACCAGCGCCCCGTTCAACCGGGTGGCGGCACGGGGGGCCCCCGGAAGGGATCCGGGCCTTGGGGTCTGGGGTGAACGGGGGAGGCTGCAGGGCCCGTAGGGGGGTCTGGGACGTGGTTTATGGGCATGGGGGGCTCTGGGCAGGGGATGGGTTTGGGGGGGCCTGGATGCTGGGCATGGCGGCTGGGGGTGCTGGGGGCTGGATCTGGGGTGGCTGTGGGGGAGATCTGGGCTTGGGGATCTGTGGGGCCCAGGGGCGGTTGGAGGGTCTGGGGGGATTCTATAGGGCTTAGGGGGTTGGATCTCGGGATCTGTGGGCCCAGAACAGGATCTGTGCATGGGGGGGTCTGTGGGACCAAGGGACCCCCACAGGGGAAGGGCGGGGGCTTCTGCTCCCCTGCCCACTCCCCCTGCCCTGACTGTGTCTCTGCAGCCCCTGGCAGGGCCCGGCATGGTGCAGATCATCGTCTCCAGGTGAGCCCCATGGATCCGAGCCCCATGGATTCAGTCCCCGTGGTCCCTGTGCCCGCTGGGGCCTGGGTGACCCTCCCCATCTCTCCCACAGCGCTGGCACCGGAGCCCTGGCACAGTGGGTGCTGGTGGAGCTGCAGGGCGAGGTGGAGCCCCGGCAGAGCAGGGACCTGGCCGGGAGCCTGCTGGGAGACCTGCACTACACCTGTGA
The DNA here is from genome assembly GCA_910950805.1 of Acrocephalus scirpaceus scirpaceus. NCBI lineage: Eukaryota > Metazoa > Chordata > Aves > Passeriformes > Sylviidae > Acrocephalus > Acrocephalus scirpaceus. The sequence continues at coordinate 963,309 of OU383783.1, forward strand.
GGTGAGGCCAGACACCGCTGGGAGCTGCTGGGGACAGGCCAGCCCAGCCTCACCCTCCGCTCTCCCCAGGGCGTCCCCGTGCTCATCGTGGGTCACCACATCCTCTATGGGAAGGTGGTGCAGCTGGAGAAGCCGTTTGCAGTGCTGGTGAAGCAGGGAGGAGCCCCCCAGCCCAGCCCCGCGGGGCCCCAAAGCCACTACACCGTTACTGCCCTCATCAAAACCAAACTGCTCTTCAAAACCCGCCCCAAACCCATCATCACCCATGTGCCCAAGAAGGTGTGAGGGGAAGGAGGTGGGCTATGAACTGTGATCTGCTGCTGGAAGGAGCAGCAGAGACTTGAGGAGATTCAGGACCTCATCCCCATCCTGCACAGGGGACTCTGGGGCTGCTGGGTCCTGTGTCTGGGTACCCAGAGCCCTTCCTGGGTCACTTGTGCCCCCCAAAATGACTCTTTTCAGAGAGCAACCAAGCTCTTGGCCACAGAGCCTGTGCATCACCCCAGGGGACACGGCTCCTGGCAGGTAGGGACTTCTGTGAGCCTGGGCAAGGGTGTCCCACCCCCGGGGCTGCCCACAGTGTCCAGCAGGTCCCAGGGATCCATGGAGGTGCCAGTGTGGAGATGTCTCCTACCCCCTCCCTGCAGCTCTAGGGACACCGGTGCCATGCAGGGAGTCAGGACCAACCTCCCTCAAGTTGGGCAGGGGGACCAGGGACCCTCCCCAAAACACACCATGTGTCCTCACTTCAAGTCTTTTATTTCTGCAACTCCATCAGGATATAAAAACCAGCTTTTTCCACCCGAAATATGGAAAAAATCCCCCTGGCAGGTTCAAAAATAAATAGATTTACAAACCATTTGCGACAATACCAAAGAGCTACAAAAGTCATCTAAAAAACCTTGTATTAAATTAAACAAAACCAGCTAAAAGCTCCGTCATACAAAGGGGTTTTTATCCAAGTCCTGAAAAAAGGACCCACAGGTGAATTCCCTGGGGAGGGGAAAGTTGGGAAGCACCTTGCCTAAATCCCCATCTTCCCACTGTAGGGAAGGTAGCGGGTGGGAGTGGTGGGGCTGGGGGTTGGCCAGAGCGTGACACGGCCCCAAAGGGTCTCCAGCAACACTCGAGCCAACACACAGCCCCCCAGTTTTCCCAGTTTCTCCATGCCAGGATTCCCCCTTGGCTCTTTGGCAAAGCTGAAGGAACCTGCTGCCCTCCTGGAGCAGCCAGACCCCCCAAAAAGCCTGGGGGGCTCCCCGTGGGTACGTGCCCGCACGCAGCCGTGGGGCAGAGCAGCACCAGCCAGCAGTGCTGGCACCTTGCTGGACGGAGACTCTGTGTCCTGGGGGTGGGAAGTGCTGTAGCACCATGGAGATGGGACTGAAATCCCTGTAAAAAGCACCGAAGGGTGGAAAACTCTGGAGTGGGGTGTGGGGAGCGCAGCCAGCAGCGCTCCACACCAGGATGCTCCATAGGGCACAGCTGGGATGTAGCTGGCAGCACCTGGCTGGGTGATGGGCAGCCCTGGCTCGGCTTCTCTGTGGCCAGCTTGGGATGGAAAAATGAAAATATAGGAAGAATGTATGTCTTAATAACAAAAACAAGCAAGATTTCAAGATCTGATGGGAAATGCCAAGGGTTGGGAGCGCACAGCGCTGCCCAGCAGCTCTGGGGTTGAGAAAAAGGGGACTGGGGGTGTTCATCCAGCATGTGGGATCACCCCAGCACCTGGTGGTGGGGAAGAGGGGACGGGAGGTGGTTACCCTGACACATTGGATTGCCATGGCACATGGGATGACCCTGGCATGGGACCACCCCACGGTCAGACCTCAGCGAACACCAGCCCGCACTGCTCCTGCCTCTTGCCGCAGCGGCGGGCAACGATGGCCAGGTAGAGGGTGAGCAGGGCCACCCAGTAGCAGGCATAGAGGATGGCACCTGAGATGAGGAAGGCCACCTCGGTCTCGCTGAAGAGGTCCTGGCTGTAGGCGGTGTAGGCCAGCCCGCCCAGCAGCACCGCCACCCACACCGACACCGGCAGCAGCCCCACGAAGTTCACCACGATGGTGCGGCGCCCTGAGGTGCCCCAGCCCGACTTGTTGATGGTGGCAATGGCGAAGATTTTGGCGGGCAGCAGGCTGGACATGTAGAGGAGGGCATAGAGCGACATGAAGATCATCTCGGCGTTGCCACGCAGGAAGCAGGCGTAGGTGGCCTTGATGACCCCCACCAGCTGCACCGTCAGCAGGAACAGGAGGATGTTCCAGACGCGGCCGCGGTAGAAGAGCTGGATGACGGTGGCAATGAGGAAGAAGGGGAAGAAGCCGGTGACCACCGACTCGTAGGTCATCCAGAGGTGATGCTTGTGGAACCAGAGTGCGTTGTAGAGCCACTCACGGAAGTAGGATTTGCTCCAGCGGGTCTGCTGGTTGAGCCAGCGCAGGTACCGCGTGGGCGTCTCCGTCAGGCACTTGGAGCGAGCCGTGTACTTGGTCCGGTAGCCCAGGCTGAGCACACGGTTGGTGAGATGCCGGTCGTCCCCAAAGCTGCACTTGCTGCCCAGGAAGGTCTGGTGGTACCAGTCCTCGAGGAACTGCTGCAGCAGCGCGTTGCGGTACATGCCCAGGGGGCCGCTGATGCACTGCACACACCCGAAGTACGACTGGCACGCGCGCTCCACGTTGAAGGCCATCCAGTACCGCACGCTGCTCAGGAAGGAGAGCCACGAGTCGTACTTGTTCAGGATCTGCGGAGGGGAGGGATGTGAGCCCCGGCAGAGCTGCAGCCCCCTGGGACTCACAGCCCTGCCCTCGCCGCCCCGGGGTGCCCTCCCTCGTGCCAGGGTACCTGGACGTCGCCGCCGACGCCACCGACATGGGGGTCGGCCTCCAGGATGCGGAGCATCTCGGCGGTGCAGGCGGGGTCCAGCACCGTGTCTGAGTCACACACCTGGGGGCAGAGGGAATGTCGAGCCCCGCTCCCGCCGCCCACGCGCGCCCGGCAGACAGCCCAGCCCACAGCCAGGCAAGCCTGAGCCACGGACGGCGAGACCAGGCAGAGCCCCGGAGACCGGCAGGCGATGGCAGGGAGCAGAGCACCCGGTGCTACCGGGGCACCGCTGCCCAGGACACCCATCTCTGGCTGCTGGCACTGAGGGAGGACCTGTCCCAGTCACCACATGTGGGGACCTGGCATCCCATGCCACGCTGTCCCAGGGGATGACACCACAGCAGGCCATATGCTGAGGAGGTGATGGGACACCCATGGGCAGCACTGTGGGCAGGGCTCAACACCTCAGCCACCCCAGTGCCAGTCACCCCCATCCTGGTGGTCATGGCCAGTGCATGGGGCCAGAACCAGTGCCAAGCACCCAGGTGCTACTGAGGATTGCCAGGGCTGTTCCCATTCCACCCACAGCCCCTTTGCCTGGCCAAGCAGGCAGGACTCACTGCCCACATCCCCCCGGCCCGTGCATGCACCTGGATATAGTCCACAGAGTCTCCGAGCGCCCGGAAGGCCGTGTACATCACCTCCCGCTTCCCGCCCCACTTCTGCAGGATGCAGGAGTAGGTGTTGCTGCGGACCAGCGCCTGAACTCGGGCCAGCCCTTCCCGCAGCCCAGCCTCCGTCTCCCCCTCGCCCTGCTCGTGGAAGTTGCTCCTCCAGATGTAGCTGCCGGAGCGCTCGGAGCCCATCACGTCGTGGAAGATGTCCAGCATGTAGGTGTCGTCGGGGCCGTTGCCATCCACCACCATCACCACTTTGAGGTCGGGGAAGGCGATGCGCTTGACGGAGCGCAGGCACTTCGTCAGGTAGTCGGGATCCTCCTGGAAGGCGGCGATGCAGAGGGCCACCGAGCGCCCCGGCCGCACCGGCTGCCCCTCGCCCCGCATGCGCCGGTGCTCCAGGAAGGCGAAGAGGCTCTGGATGAAGAGGTGCAGCCCCAGGATGGCCCCGTAGAGCCCGAAGGAGAGGTAGTGCTTCTCCGTGTGGATGAACTGGTACCCTGTGACGTAGGCGGCCAGGATTCCCCCCAGCACCGCCACGGCGAAGAGGCTGGTCCCCACGACACGCAGGGCCGTGGAGAGGCTCCCTGGCATCTGGGGGGACACGGGGCACCATCAGGGCAGGGGGACATCCTCCCCATCAGGTCACCCAGAACATTAAAGCGGGGTGGCCCTGCTCCGCTGCTGCCCCACGGCCACCCTGTCCCTCACCCATCACTGGTTTGGGGGTGACACCTTCCCAGTGCCAGAGGAGGTGCAGGGGTCCCACACACCCCACTGTGTGTGGTGCCAGGTGAGGTGTTGGGATCCCAAGTACCCCTCTGTGGTCGGTGCCAGCACCCCCCATCCACCCAGGCAGGAGCACGGCTGCTCGCAGGCGATGGCTGGGCTGGAGGACAGGGAAGGGCACGGGGATGTCAGGGAGCGGGGAAATCACGGCCGCCCAGAGCCCTCCTCCACCCCGAGCGGGTGCGGTGGGACCCCCGGCTGCGGGAACGGCAGCAGCCAGATTCCCACCCGCTGCGGGATGGGACGAGCAGCGCGGGCAGGACGGGACTGCGGAGGTGCTCCGGGACGCGGGCAGGGGGTGCGGGCAGGTCCGGGGTGCACGAGCACGTGCGGGGGTGCGGGCAGGGCTCAGAGCCAGCCCCAGGGACCCCCGGCGGCACCTCCCGAGCAGCCCCCGCCGGCTTCCCCCCGCTCCCGCAGCCTCCGGCGCTCCCGGCTCCTCCCGGTCCCGCAGCTCCCGGCGCTCCCGACTGCCCGTTACCCCCGGCCCCGCAGCCTCCCGTGCTGCCGGTCTCACAGCACCGCGGGGCACCCTGAGCCGGCACCAGCGGGATCGGAGGGAGAAGGAGGGACCGGGACTCACCGTGGAGGTGCCGGTGGTGCTGCCGCCGCTCCCCACCCGCCGCCGCCGCTGTGAGCCCGGCCCGGCCCGTGCGGCCCCTTTATACCGCGGCGGGGCCGGCACCGCCCGCAGCCCGCGGGGGCCCCGCCCGGCACCGGCACCGGCACCGGCACCGCCGGCACCGCCCCCGGCACCAGCACCGACACCGGCTCCAGCTCCGCCCGCAACCCCCGGGAACCCGCCCCGCACCGGCAGTACCTGGCACCGGCCCCAGCCCCGCACTGCGGGAGTGATGACCGGCACCGGCAGCACCGGTGGCACCGGCATCAGCGGCACCAGTGCCGCACCGGCGCTGGCACCATCACGGGCATCGCGGCACAGCTGCTGTACCGGCAGCACCGGCGGCGGCTCTGGTGCTGCACCGGAACCGGCATCACCATCACCCGGTACCGGCATCACCATCACCCGGTACCACGGGCACCGGCACAGAGCCGCGGGGCAGGGACCGGCTGCTCCATCTCCCCCCGCCCCGCTCTTGGGGCCCCTCTCGTGACACCCACGTGTCACCTTCCTGTGTCACCGTGTCCCCCCGCGGCATGAGCCACCCGTGTCCCCCTGTCCCCGTGGGTGCCAGGGCACGGTCATCCCGGGGACAGCCGCACTTTGTCCCTGTGCTGGCCTGATGGCCGGGGACAGCCCGCTCCCGGAGGGGCCATTCTGGGTCTGTAGGAGGCACAGCCTCGACTCGGGGCTCAAATTCAGCACTTTTGGGTTCCTCACCCCACTCGTGTCCTGCTGTGCTGGGAGCTGGGTGTGAGGTAATGCCGGGATGGGGCCCGGAGACTCCAAGCACCAGGAGCTGGGAAAGGAGATCCCTGCAGCAGGAGCACCCCCCCGTGCAGGCAGATCCCCCTCACTGACACCCCCGGCACGGTGGTGATGCTGTCTGGGAGCTTCCCCAGCACCTGGGGCGAGTTGTGAGGAACCAGTGAGCCCACGGATGGGACAGGACATGCCAGGACCTTCAGCACCACCAGCAGGGCTCCCATGGTGGGGCACAGGCGGGTGAAGCCTGGCACAGAGGGGCCAGACTGGCACGGTTGTGCCTGTGCCACCACCACGGTGCTGGGACAGGGGACAGGAGCAGCAGGTCTCCATCCCTCCCTGTGCCCCCATCAGGGACCCCTCACTTTTCCCTGTGCCTGTGGCTGCTCCAGGTGGAAACCAAACTCTCTCCGCCTCTGGCACAGCTGCTGCCTTGTTCCCAGCAGCAGGACAGCCGGACACATTCCTGCTCCTGGAGGCAGGATGGCTGGACAGTGCCCAGCCAGTGCATCAAATCAGGAGACTTTTCATTCCAAATTCCTCCTCTGCCATCCACAGCAGGCCCCGGACAGGCACAGTGGGTACAGCAGCATCCCAGTGCGTGTCCCTGGTCTGACACGAGTGCCAGGAGTGGTGAGGAGTGCTTGGCCATCCATTCATCCACTCTTGCTGCTTGTGCACTCACAGCAGGACATGGCACTGGGTGTAGACACGGCCAGGACTCCTGACCTTGCAGGGAAGGGGGTGCCAGACTCCCCCATTTGGCAGGACACAGGGCAGCTGGGAAATGGGCCCCAGGGCTGTGCTGTGTGGTGCCAGGGGAGCAAGGGGGCCACCAAGCTGGGTTCCTGAGGCCTCTGCTCGCCCCACACTGCAGGTGTGCAGCAGCTCCTGGTGCAGGAATGGGGCCCGTGGTGCTGCAGCACTCATGGTGCTGCAGACTGCCCTGCCTGGAGGGAGGAGGTGACTCTGGTGTTGGGGTGTCCCTGAGCACGAGGTGGTGAGTGGTGGTCCCAGCCAGGTACCCTGTAGGGTCTCTTATCCCCCCCTCAGCAGGGAGGGGTTCTTGCTATCACACCAGAGGGGCCCATCCTCAGAGCCTGTGGTGAGGGAGCCCCCAGACCCTTCAGCATCCTTGAGTGTCAGTACAGTGCCAAGGAGGGGCCATGGAATTCCACTCTGGGGGTGCAGACAGCAGAGCCCCCCTCCTCAGGGACAGACATACATTTGGTGCTGCCCAGCCAAAGGCAGCCTGAAGCACTGGCCCTGCCAGCTGCTTGCCCAGCCCAGGGCTCACCCCGAGGCTGATGCCCACCCTTCCACAGGACACAGGGGCTGGGACATGGCCAGGACAGCACCCATGAGCTTTGCGTGGCCCCACAGACATCACGGACACAGGGCTGAGCACGTCTCTGTTTAATCCCACACCTCGTCCCAGCGAGGTTCCCTCCCCTCCCATCGGACACCGCCCGCGGTGCAGGAACAGTTCATCTCCACGGGCTCAGCCCCACTACGGCAGCACCACGATCTTCTTCTCCAGCGTCTGCGGGGGGAACAGGACCCTCCTCATGGCCGTGTCCAGCTCCTCCAGCGCCAGCTGTGCGTGCAGCACCGTCGCGGCGTCGCGCTCTGCATTCACCACGTGCTTCAGCAGGCGGTACAGGTCCCGCAGCACGTCCCGCAGCACCTGGGCACGGCGGGCAGGGGCAGGGGCAGCGTCAGCAGCCGCCGGCACCGCCCCTCGGCGAGTCCCGGCAGGCGCGGGGCTGCCCCTTCCCACCGCGGCACCGACCACGGCGGCCTCGGTCCCCCCGTGACTCAGTTTCCCCACACGGCAGCAGCACATTGCGGCCACCCTGGGGCAGCAGGGCATGCCGGGATCCTGGCTGCGGGGATTCCCGTGGGGAACTGGCTGTTTCCTCCACGGGAGCTGAGTCCCAACACGCTCGTTACTGGGAATTGCGGAGGGAGGCCGCAGCGGTGGAAAAACTGGGCATTTCCAAGTCAAATCAGCCATGAACAACTCCCACGGCTCCCAAGAGCTGGCACTGCCCATGGCACAGCCCAGCAGCCTGGAGGGACAGTCCCACAAAACCCCCCCTTCCCCAGGATCTGTTGGGGGAACCCTTTAGTGGGGGATGCCCAAAGTGGGCATTTCAATCTCTTGGGACTTTCCCTGGAAGCTGCTCAGGAATGAGCCCTGCAGCCCCTATGGAGCAGGGGCCTTCCCCAAGGGATGCCCAGGAGCCCTTGGTGGCTGTCCCTACCCCAGGGACAAGCAGGGGTGACCCACCTCAGTGACCTTCTCACTCAGCCCCCGGAGCAGCAGCACCACCACGTGCACGGCGGCTCTTCGCACTTCAGCCTCGGGGTCTGTCCTGGCTATGGCTGTCACACAGCAGGTGACCTGTGGGGACAGCACAGGGGGGCATCACCAAGGGCTGAGAGATGCAGGGGATCCCATGGGAGCAGCCACTGAGGTGCTGGTGATGTCCCAAAGATGAGGGTGGGACCCCCAAGCCCTGTGGGGTGCGGGCTCTGAGCAGCTCCCACCAGGGCCAGGTGGCACATGGATGCCTCAGGAAGCTGTATAACAGTCTGTATAAAAAACAGGCAGAGCCAAAGGAATCTAATTAAATCCCAGCAGTGACAGCCGGGAGAATTAGCAGAGCTTGCACCTTCCCAAAATAGCAGCGTGTGGCTCACTGGCATCACATCGACTGCCGGGATCCACCGGTGCCGAGCGACTGCCGGGATCCACCGGTGCCGAGCGGGAACCGAGGGGAGCAGCCCGAGTGCCAAATCCCTGATGTCTCACTCCGGGAGCACCGGGGGGAGGGGGTGAAGCTCTGGCTGCCGTGGGGCACAGACCCCTCGGCTCCAGGGCTGCTGGGACCTTGGGAGTCGGGCTCACCCCACTGGGATCTCCCAGCAGCTCCTGAAGCCATATCTCACCCACAGCCTGCAGCCAGGGCAGGTGAGGGCCAGCTCTGTGATACCGATGATACTGATAATGGTAATTAAGATAACGGGAGGGTAACAAGGTGTCATTAAGCGGGAGATGTCTCTGGCAGGCACCACTTGTGCCCCCAGGTCTCCTCTGGCAGTGGCTGCCATGGGTGGAGCAGGCACCTAAAAATCACGCCTAGAATCTCCCCAGTGTTTGCTTCGGGCCCCACGACTTTTATACTCCACAATATCAGCAATTATCACTCGTGTCCTTTATGGAAATGTCCCGTTTCCATATGGAAATGTCTCATTTCCATGCACTCAGCAGCCCAACTACGTGCTAACAAATGCGCTCGTTAAGGAGAGGCCCCGTGCTCCCCAGGCAGGGTCAGGGTCAGGATGGAGCCCGTACCTCCTGGATGATGGATCCCAGCTGGAAGCCGAGGTGCTGGCAGAGCTCGCCCAGGTTGGAGAGGCTGCTGGCCCTGAGGGCACTGTCGGGATCCCGGGCACCCCGCAGGAAGGCGCAGATCAGCGGCTCCCGGTGCTGGAACACCATGTCCCCTGCAAGGGACAGCAGAGCTGTGTCACCAGCATGGAAAGGCCCAAATTTCCTGCCAGAGCCCTGCTTTGGGAACAGCTGGGCTGAGCATCTGCCTTCCAACACCACTGAAGAGCTGGATGCAACATCTGGAATGTGGTTTGTGCCCCTCAGCACACAGCCCATGGCACAGACCTTGGGGCTCTTTGGCACATTCCAGTCCTCCCATGGGGTCACTCACAGTCCAGCAAACGCACCAAGCGTGAATCTCAACTTCCCACATCACCCAGAGCCAATCCCCTGCCCCAATTAGCACACAGAGGTGCTGTGGATGTGTGAGCTGCTAATGAGAGCTCAGGCCCGTGCTCAGCATCCACAACTATCCAGGGGAGTGCTCATCCCACAGGAGCTGAGCAGCCATGTGCCCCACGGTGTGGACACACCAGGCAGGGCCTTGAGGGGTGGAAAGAAAGCTCCAGAAGGCCAGCTGGCCTGTGAGTTCTGTTTTTCCAGCTCTCTCAAGCTCTGGTGTCCTGCAGCAGATGGAGGCAGTGGGATGGATGCCGTGGGATGCCCCAGGATGTGGAGACAGGAACGATCCTTGTGGGCAATGGAAGCTCCCCATAGCCCTGCACGTGGGGGCTCAGGGCTGGGGGCTGGCACAGGGTGGGGAGCACAGATGCCAAGGACTTTCTGGGAATGTATCAAACTCTGTGTCTGCATCCCAGACTTGGAATTCCAGCAGTGTGAGCAGCGCAGGGTGCTGCGAGTGGGATCCCCTCCAAAGCCAGCAATGCACCAGCCTTTGTGCCAGATGGCTCCAGGAGGGGCATGCAACACTTCCTTTCCCCTCCTGGATAGGGAAAGCTGCTGCAGTGGGACAGAAAACAGGGATGGGGATGGGCACAGGGCAGGCGGGAGGCATGACAGTCACTTGGCAGAGCAGGAGAGCTCAGAATCACAGAGAGCTGTGGAGCTGTGGAAGTGCTGGGTAAATCCTTGCTCTGGGATGCTGAAGCTTTGCAACAGAAACAATTTGTTCTATAAATACTCCAGCGAGCCAGGACGCGCTGGAGCAGCTGCCCGGGGCAGTGGCACCACAGCAAGCAGGGAGGGCAGCCTGGAGAACCTGGAGAACGTGCCACCATCCCCAGGGCAGCTGCCAAGGGAAACCAGACACACGGACACTGCCCGGGGAACTCTGGGACTGAGGGGCTCTGAGCTGATCGCTGGAGCCCCACAGGACACAGAGGGATGCCCCAGCAGTGATTACAGATGGTGGCACAGCCTGGCATTGATGGGATGGCACAGCTGGCAGAGCCCAGGGATGCCACTGGTGCAAGGGAATGTGGCACAGGCCACAGGAGAGTCACAGTCTCAGGGGTCAGGGAGTCCAGGCTCTTCAGCAGCACCCCCAGCCAAGGCACACAGCACCCACCCAGTGACCAGGGACCTCTGCCTGGCTGCCCCAGCACCATGGACACTGGCTGCCACCTCCCTGGCCGTGTACAGCTCCAGCTGTGCACTCCCACTGGCCAGGCCTCCTCCACAGAGTCAGAGAAGGCATTTTAGGACGTGTCCCAACAGCAGATGCCAGAAAGGCCTCATCCAGCTCCTACCTCTCAGCCCGGCGTGTCCGGGCGCTTCCCGGCAGTCTCCAAGCCTGGTGCTCCCAACTGAGCGGATGGTGGGCTGCTGGCAGGACCCATCATCCTGCTCCTGCTGCTGGCACACCCCAGCCAGCTTCCCTTTGGCTTTCTGACCCTTCTCACCTTGACTACACAAGTTCCCTGTGGGCTTTCCTCCTGGTAATGGTGAGGCCAAGCGGTGCTGCGGCTGCTGGCACAGCCATGGACTCACCCAGGGCCCGGGTGACACGCATCAGCACCTCGCCCAGCTTCATCCTGGTGACAGCAGCCATGGCATCCTCTGTGCCCCGTGCTGGGTGCTCGTACTGTGCCAGCAGGACGGGCAGAATCCGCTCTGGATACTCACTGGAGAGCAGGGCAATGCCTGGAGGGGAGAAAAACTGGAAAATCAGTAATTTAGCAGCTGGCAGCACTTGCTGCTGCTGGGTGATGCCCTTTGACCCAGTGGGGACTTGCTGCACTGGGGGCAGCTGGGCACTGCAGCCAGTGCTTGGGGACAGGGTCTGGTCTCTGCTCCCAGCTCTTGGCCATCAGCACATGGTGCCAACATGTCTCTGTCCCTGCTGGATTTGCCTGGCCCAGACTGGGAGCAGGAGCCAGTGCATGCTGCATGCCTGCTGCATGTCCCTGGGATTAATGAGAGATCAGATCCCAGACACAGGGATCAAACCCTTCTCCAGCTCCAATGCTCTCCCCTGAATACACTCCAGCCCCTCAATGTCTTGTCATGAGGGGCCCAAAACTGACCCCAGGATTCCAGGTGTGATGTGCAGTACATCAGGAATACACCCTGGAGTTTGGCTCCATGACACCCAGCGGTGCCACAACCACTGGCTCAGCAGCCCCAGCCCTGCCACTGTGACAGGGACTAAGTGGGGCTATGAGGACCTGTCTGGCACAGCCCCCAGCCCCATGCTTGGCACAGCACGGCTCAGCACAGCTCGGCATGGCACAGGTGGCGCTGCCAGGGGCCGGGTGAGTCAGTGGAGGGAACCTCATCAGGGTTAATCACTGCTGTGGCCGCGCTGCCAAACGTGCAGCAGCTGCAGCGGCGCATTAATCACCGGGACGGTTACAGCCTTTGTGCTCCAGCTGCAGGCAAGGACAGACCTGTCCCTCTCAAGACTGTACAAGCATTGGGAAGCGCAGCATAAACTCCTTTCCCAGCTGCTGCCAAAGGTTACCAACCCAACAGAGCGGTGCCAGCATTGCTGGGGGCCAAGGGAATGGCACCTCCCTTCCACGGAACCCAGGGGACTGTGACCATCCGTTGTCACCTGGCACACGTGTCACCCAGTGAGGAAGCACCTGCCTGCAGATCCCACGGGCAGCCCAGTGCGGTGGGGCTGTGCTGAGTGTGCTGGAGCAAGCACTGACCTGAGGGTTTCCTGGGAAGGGCTGGGAGTACTCAGGAGTTGCCACCTTGGCAGAGCCCTGAGGAAGCACCAGCGGGTCCCCTTGGTCCCTCCATGGGTGCCAGGCCAGGGTGCTGGGGCTGTGCCCATGCTGTACTGGAACTGCAGCCCCAGCCTGTGGCACAGACCTGGCACAGGGATGGTGACCAGCTCCAGGGAGTAAGAGTAACTGGGAGGTGAAGTCTCCAGCTTCAGGAACTTGGCACAGAGCCCACATGTGGCCCCAGGCTAGATGGAACAGCACAAAGCCACAATCTGGGAGGGCAGGAGATGCCAAGCCCTTAGCCTGGCCATGGCTCCTCCTGCTCTTCACTCCCAGGGCTCAGAGCCCCCACAGCACAAAACCTTCCCTGACAAAGTGCTGGCACTCGCCCCAACAGGCACAGCTCACCTTGGATGGCTGAGAGGTAGACAAAGGCGTCCTCGTGCTGCACATTCTCCAGAAACACCTGGAAGGAAGGAAGGAAAGAGCCATGAGCAGTGACCCTGGGCTGGGCCAGCAAGGCCAGAGGGCTCCAATAATTGTGACCATCCCCAGCCTGGTGGCACACTCAGCACCAGCTCTGCTGGCAGGGGACACAGCAGAGGACAGGGACCAAGGCAGGGGACAGGGACCACAGCAGGAGCCTGGTACCTGCAGCAGCTTCTCCTGAAGCCGAAGCGCCTCCGGATCCCGCTGGGTGACCAGGCTGGCGAGGTGGCGCAGGGCGGCTGCCCGGCCGGGGGGCTGGGGGTCGTAGGCTGCCACCAGCAGCTCCTGGAGCCCAGCCGGGGCCAGGCTGTCGGCACGTGGGGCTGCAGAGGCACCGGAGGCACCGGAGGCACTGGAGGCACCGGGCTCATGGCCCGTGCTGTGCTCTTTGCTCCTCTCCCTGTGAGCTGAGGGGCTGCTGTGTCCATGTGATGAGGGGCTGGGGGCTGTGCCAGGAGCACCAGCAGGGCTCTGTGCCCCCATGCCAGGTTTCCTGCCCAGCACACCGTCAGCAGCAGCACCCACCGTGCCGGGGGAACAGGCGCCGTGGGTGCAGATGGCGATGCACAGGTCTGAGGCCAGCTCCTGGGTCAGGGGCTCAGGGTAGGTGCGGGACAGCTCCTCCAGCAGTGGCACCAGCCGCTTCAGCACCACAAAATCGCTGGATTTCAGCTGGGGAGGGAGAAGAGAAGGATTTGCATCAATGGAAAGAGGGTTCACTCCCTGGGATGCTCCCAGGAGGTTGGGCATGGGGCACAGGGGTGAGGAGCCCCAGAGTTCCATCCCCAGCTCATGAGCCGGGCTCTGGGCACCATGAGCTCCTCTCAGCCCAGCGCCAATCCCAGCCCTGGCAGCTCTGGCAGCACCCATGGGAGAAGGTGGGAAGTGCATGAACCTGAAGAGCAACAGTGTCTGGGTATGGGGGCCAAGGCAGGGACACCCCTCCCACCAGCACTGTGCCATCAGTCCTGCCTGAAAGGACGCTCCAAGCCATGACCTGTCCTGAGCTGGAGAAGCTCCTGCCCTAATCTGGATTTAACTGCTAAAATCTGGGATGTGAGGCCTGAAAAAGGGTGCTTTAGCAGAGATTTTGGATGATTGCATAAAACCCCGTGCCTGCTGAAACTCAAACAGCTCTGCAGCTGCTTCCAAAACCTTTCACATTCCGTTTTCCAAATTATGTCACTCCCATTAACGCAAAAGTGGGAGAAGGAGCTTGCCTGGGAGGGGCCCATTGCAGCCACAAGACTCTGGCTTTAACTTCTCTTCAACTACAGCTCTTTTCCCAGTGTCAGAAATCTACCAATAATACAATTAATGATCTTTTTCTGTTAACAGCTGGATTTTCTTTAGGGCAAATCCAGGGATGAAGCAATCCCAGGAGCTCAGTGATGGCAGCACGTTAATGGATGTGCCATTGCTCCCCATGGCAGCTCCACTGAGTGACACAGAGCTTGTGTATATATAGGTATTACAAGGTAACTCAGAGATATAAATAACAATATAAATATGTATAAAATGTAAATATAAAAATATAAGGGGATTTTCAAGGGTACAGCCCACATGGGAAGTTCACCATGCTCTGCAGCCAGAGTGTGTGACCCTGTGGGGATGCAGAGGGTGCAGTGCTGGTATTTAAAGATGCTGTATGTGACTGCACTGCTCTGCCAGTGCCTTTTTAGGAGAGATTATAAATTAGTGAATCGGGCTCTTGGGGGTGCCCTGCTTGGATTGAATCCTTGGTCAGCACCATGACACTGCCCCAAGGAAAAAAATTATATAGATATATATAATATAAGTTAGATAGATAGATAGATATAGATAATATAACTTATTATAGATAAATTATTATAGATATATTTTAGATAAAGATAATTATAGATAAATTATTATAGATAATCTAAATTATCTATATATATCTAGATATATATCTATATATCTATATATCTATATATCTATATATCTATATAGATATAGATATAGATAATCTAAATTATCTATATATATCTAGATATAGATAAAATAGATATAATAGCTAGTTATAGTATCTGTATCTATAGATATAATATTAAATAATAATAAAAATACGTAATTATTTATATATATTTTTTTATAAAAATACTTTTATAATTGTATTATCTTTATTATATAATACTATGTTTATTTAAATAAATATTTTTATATATTTTAATATAAAGATATATATAATTATTTGTGTATATTGTAAATATAATATAATATGTATATTATATTATATTTATTATATAATTTTGTTTTTATTTTATAAATATTTTATATATTTTAATATAAATATATATATAATTATTTTTGTATATATACCTTTTTTTTTTAATTTTTTTTTTTTAATATCTATTTACAGGCTGCAACCCTGACCCAGAGCACCCAGCTGTGGCACAGCACCCCTGGCTGGGCATGGCAGTGCCCACCCAGCTCCCACCCCACACTCCCCACACCCCCCGGCTTTGCCCCTCACCTGTGCGGCCCCGCCGAGCACGGCGGCCACGAGCCCCATGGCCATGGCGAGGGTCTGCGCCTCGGCTGCTGCCCCGGGGCCCCGTGCTGGGTGAGCACAGGCCCGGTGCAGCACGGCCGCCAGGAACTCCTGCACCTGCCAAGGGAACAGCTGTCAGCAGCAGGGACACCCCAGCCACCTCCCCTGCAGCTCCTGCTGCCTCTGCACCAGCAGAATTCCAGAGAGATTCAAGGAGTGCTCACACAACGCTCTCAGGGAGGCACAGGGTGGGATTGTTCGGGGCCAGGAATTGGACTGGATGATCCTTGTGGGTCCCCTCTAATTCTGAATATTCTGTGATTCTGTGAAACCCTTCCCATTCTCCTCCTGATGCTGCTACCCCAATCTCAGCCAAGTCAGTTCCACAACTGGGACAGGGTGATGGTTAAACTGGTGGGGTCCCTCAGCAGCAGAAGCCCCTGTGGGGCTGCAGGAACAAAGGGATCCCAGCTCCATCTCTGCCTCCTGCCTGGCTTCACCATGGGATGGAAGCTGGGGAGGCAACTGGGATAGTCCCAAAGGAAGCTCAAGGTGGGTCTGTATGGAATTGCCCTAAGTAAAGGCTTGGAAATTCCAGAGCCAAGGAGCTCCAGGCCCTATCCACAATTCTCCATACCAGCCTCCCCCTTATCCTGCACAGCTGACACTCCTGCTGAGCCATCTCCTGTGCTCTCACTTACTTTGGGATTTTTCCCACAATATTTTTATTCCTCATGTAATGATCCTGCATGGTTGGCATTGGCCTTGTCCACACTTGGCACCAACAGCTTTGATCCCACAGGCTTCCTGCCCTCCTAACAGATCTTGAAATTAGGGAGTTGATGTTCTCCATGCCTTATCTTCTCCCAGACAAGCCTGGGAAGGCTTTGGAGCAGGGTCACTCCTACCTAACAGGTGTGTTGCAAAATAGGAGGAACTATTGTTTTCCTGCTTCAGAAAACAAAGTAGGAGGGCAACAAGGTCCTGTTGCATCAAATTCCAAACTTCCTCCCCCAGGGCACTGGGTGCAGGCAGCATTTCCTCCTCAGCTGTCAGATTCCTTAAGCACATCCCTTAAGCAAGGAGGGAGGCTGTGGAAAATGGCTTTGGAAAAGGCTGCATAAAAGGCTCAGGTACCTGCTGAGATAATTATTCCAGAGAATAAATTCCATCAAACGACAGGTAAGTAAAAAAAAATTGGAATATTTGCCCTTACAACAAATCTGCCCTCATAAAAAAATCCCAACACAGTGACATACAAGCTGGAGGGGTTGAAGTTATATTTGATATAAAAAAAGGAAAATTGTGAATAAATAACAGTAGAGTGCAACTGAAAAAAATTTTAACTTTAAAAAATAATCTAGAAAAAAAAACATTTTAAAGTGGGAGGGAAAAAAATTGAAAAATAAAACAGTGGGGCACAGTTGTGTCTCAGCCAGGAGGAGAGAAACCTTGGTGCAGTGAGGTAATCAAGTTGACCTTGGTTATGGAGGAGAG